>VUQH01017133.1:1984-20397 GCA_015106775.1 Etroplus canarensis | reverse complement strand
ACACACACACACACACACACACACACACACACACACACACACACGGGGTGTCTTGTGCAGTATATCCAGTTTTTAGAGGTCTCATATCTTTTATAGTATCTGTATATAGCTTACAGGTTTTATTTGTTGTTTTTATCCTTTGCACTATCCCGAGCCAATGCAACGAAATTACATTCTCATGTGCACTGTAAAGTGTAAATTTGAATGACAATAAAGTCTGTCTAAAGTCTAACAAAGTCTAAAGTAATGTTTTAAGTGTCTCATTAAGATTATCATATAAAAGAAGAAACATACAGTTAGGTCCATACATTTTTGGACATTGACACATGTTTGTAATTTTGCCTCTGCACATCACCACCATGGATTTTAAATGAAAAAAACGATTTAATTGAAATACAGACTTCCAGCGGTCTCTTGCAGAGTAAGAAATTGAGGTCACTGCATTGCAATGAATGAATTAAATGCATCTTTTTTTAATTAAAAACAACAATACCTGATCTTGTTGGTCCATGGTTGTTGAACAGCCATCCACACGGCTTCTCTACATACACAGACCACTCTTACCATACTCATTGTTATGCATGTCTAAATTGAGTCCCATTTGTTTTATGGTGTCTTAATGTGTCAGACTGTTAGTGCCTGCTCTCTGTTTCCAATGTCAGTGCTGTAACCCAAGGGATGTTGCGCTCGCAAGTGTGAAATTACATAGCTCAGTAAGATAACTGAAGGACTGCCAGATTGGAAGTCACAAGTCTGAGTTGGAGGGAAAGCTTTTTTCACCTCTCCATTCTCTTTATAGAGAATTCAAGATTCAAGAGCTTTATTGTCATTTCGACTACATATAGCTGGTGCAGAACATAGTGAAATGAAATAATGTTTCTCCAGGACCTGGTGCAACATATAAACATGTAAACATATGACATGTGACAGAGACAGGACTAGTTTTTATTTCTACAGTTAGAAAAAATTTAAGTTTAAAAGATTTTTTAAAAAAGAGATAAATAAATAAATAAATAAAGTGCAATGTGTGCAACATGTGCAACAGTTGAATGTTTTGTATATTTGACTTTAATCTGATCGATAAGCAGGAACTAGAAAACAATTCTTAAATACAAATTTTCTCTTGCTAGAAAGTCTAACGACGACATCGAGGTCACATTCAACTACTAAGTCCAACCGACGTGGAGGAAACGTCCTGCAATGTCAGTTCAACGTTTATTTTGGAACTGTTTTTCAACCACGACTAGATGTTGACCAAAAAAAAGATTTTTTTTTTTTTTTTTTGTTCAATGTCAAAATGTTTGCTGGGAGATATTACATTAACTGTTTAGGAATCACAGGTTTATACACAGTCAACCATCTTCAGAGGCTCAAAAGTAATTGGAAAATTGACATGCAGTTTCATTGCCGGCTAAGGCCTGTTCTCTCATTATTCCATGAAAAAGTGTTGAAATGTATTTGATAGTTGTTCACTGACACTCTAAATATGAAGCCCAAAGAGATGACAATGCAAGTGAAGAAGATCATCGTTTGGATGAAAAACCAAAATAAATCTATCCGAGAAATAGCAATCACTTCACCAGTGGCAAAACAACAATCTGCTACATTCTTAAAAAGAAGTAAAGCACTGCCCAAAGGGCTTGAAAGACCAAGGAAGACAGCTAAAGTGGATTATCAAAGAATTCTTTTGAGAAGTACCCCTTCTCCACATCCAACTAATTCAAGAACACTTTCAAAGAAGTTGGTGCATCATTGTCAAAGACTATCATCAAGACGGTTTACAACAAGGTGCAAACCACTAGTTGCAATCAGTATCGGGAAGGTCAGATTAGACTTTAACAGAAAACATCTAAAAGAGTCTGTCCAGTTCTGGCCATAAAGGATGGGCTCATGTTCCGAAACATACCACATCATCTGTCAAACATGGTGGAGGCAACGTTAGAGCATGGGCATGTATGGCTGCCAATGAAACTGGGTCACTAGTGTTTTTTAATACCATGACTGTTGATAGAAGTAGCAGGATGAATTCTGAAGTGTATAGGGTTATACTCTGCTTAAATTCAGCAAAATGCAGGAAAACTGTTTGGATGGTACTTCGCAATGCAGATGGATAATGAACCAAGGCATACTGCAAAAGTAGCCTACGAGTTTCTCAAACCAAGTACATGGGATATTCTCAATAGCCAAGTCAGTCACCAGATTTTAACCCAACAGAGCGGTTTTTCGGTTACTGAAGACACAACTGAAGGCAGAGAGACCCACAAACAAGCACAAACTGACGGTGGCTGTACAGACCTGGAAGAGCATTTCAAGGCTGGAAAGATATCATTTGGTGATGTCCATGGGTTCTAGACTTCAGGCTGCCATCAAATGCAAAGGATTTTCATCCAAGTAATAAAATCGATCATTATATTTATAATGAGTTTGTTTGTCCCAATGCGTTTGAGCCTGTGAAAATGTGGGACTATATATAAAAACTGCTGTAATTCCTAAGCAGTTCTTTTGTCAAAACCTTGGGGTACAGAACCAAGAACAGAACAGGGAACAAATCCCCCCAAAAAATAAATTAAAAAAAAAAAATAAAGTGTCATTGTCCAACATAGTTCCATCACATTACTATTTAATAGATTTATCTTATGCCATATCTTGAAGTTACTCACTTTTATTGAAGTAGTGGAACTACGACACCATTTCTAGGACTTTATATTGCATCACCCATGTGCATGGTAATAGGTAAGCAGTTCGTACAGTCCCCTTAGGAAATCATTAACCATGTTATCAGCACTAATGACCATGAGTCATGCTAAACTGATGGATGATCTCAATCATAATTTCTTTTGGTTGTAAATTAACATCCTTATCAAGGACATGTTTTAAATTTAAAAATGTGGCAACATGTTTAAACACAATGGATGTTTTATAAATCACTAGATTAAGTTTGCTTTTCCAGTTTGGTGTTTTACTGTGGTTTTAAAATTGAATGTAGGGTTTATCATCACACCAAAGGCTGGGTACATTTTAACTGGACAAACGTCCCTTAAACATTGGATTTCTAACAATGAGTGATCTTTCAGTTCTTATTACATCACTGGAGCTCACATTAACATGTAGTAAAAGCTAAACTGTCTTTGTCTTTCATTAAAAATAACCCACAGTCATGATTATATAAATGAAACATAGGCCAGGCCAGCCTTTTTGTGGCATTATCAAGTTTTAGCAATAGAATGAGTCTGACATTATGTATAAGTGTTATTGAAACTTGAAACAATGCAGACTGAGAGGCACAGATTAGGTGATGGACGTTCAAAACCCTTTACTTTAACTAAAATTACTAAGATGAAAAAGGGGAAAATACTTCAGAAATTATTGCTTTCATAAATGGATTGGTTGAGCTATGAAAATGAGAAAATGGCGAGTTACTGGCTTTCTCAAAATATTACCTGAGGTGCACATTAAGCTGTAGCATGGGCTAATCAACTCTGAAGCAAGGTGTATGTCAAGCTGCAGGGCACAGAATCTTATTTAGCTGAGGCCGATCATCCTCAGATCAGTCCCCTGTTACAGTGACTCAGTGTGGAACCGGACCATTATAACCGAACCCCTAATTTTAATCATTTGTTCTTATGATAAAAAAATAAACAAATAAATAACAGTCAAAAAAATCTCACACGACTCCAAGAACTCTTATAGCACCTGCCCCATCTATATCCTAAGCCTTTATTTAATAACTGGAAAAAATCTCTATATCATAATTTGTTACAGGAACATATCTTACTTTACACCCTTTGTGATACCATTTTTGCTTTCACTTCTAGTTAAAAGTTGATCAATGCACTTTTAATTATGTACATAAACCAAGAGTTAAAAGCACTAGTTCTCCTATAACCTTCAGCAAAACATGCTTTCCACCTTTGTTTGTTTGATTCAGAATCAGCAGTAGTGCATATTACCAAAGCAACCATTGTCTTTATTTCTCTTTCATTGTCCAGGTGAACCATGTAAGGACGAGAGACTTTGACTGCTGCCTGGCTGTGCCTCTCATCACAGAGGCAGGAGACAGACTGGAGCTTGTCATCAGCCGCAATCCGCTTGCCAATGATGATCCAGAGGACAATAACAACACTTTAGACCACCCGCTAGACCTGTAACACACACAAAAAAACATTATGAATCTCTTGACATGCAGAAGACATACTATAACTGGTGATGAAGCATCAACTTGTATCTACTGGAACTGGCCCAAACATACACACAAACACACACATACACATGCTCCATCGGCTTGCAATAATTCTATTTAAATACATAGACTCCAACTAGAACACACATCCAAACACTTGCATGCTCACACAGTCACCCCATCCCATTTACACTGGGTTGAACTGCTCTCATACAGTATATTATCTATGAAACCCCCACCGCAGTACAGAAAAGAACACCAAACACTCTCCTGACAACTGGCTTGGTGTCCTCGCAGTGTTGCTCCAACTTCATCAAGCACTTACTTGGCACTTTAAAGCGCCAGTTTTACTCATTCTGACCTGCAATACGGGTAAGGAAAGTTCAGTTTTTATTGCAATGCCATATGTTCTCATGAATCTGCAGTACCAGTACCTAAGGGATCTGCCTTATACACCATTCAAATGGATTTTATCAGAGAGCAAGAGAGAGAGAAATGGCCTTTCTCAGTTTGGAGACTTAATTTGTTTAATGCAAGGTTACTAAGCAGTAACAGAAGACTGAACAAAAAGTCCGTAAAGGAAGTGTGTCCATAACAGATGTAGCCATTGTAGAAGTTCATAATGCTGCTAAGATTCTGCTCAAATACTGCTGCTCGCTTGATATTACCAAGAAAAGATTTCTGAAATGGTAAAATATAGCTCATTTTTCAGCTGTTAAATGAAAGCAGACTTCTTTATTGGATGCCACTGCACATTATAATGTCACTGCAGGGACAGTGGGGAGGGGTGTCTAAATTTGTGTCATCATTACAAGGTTGAGACAATGATGTCATCACAACTGCCAAACTGTTTCTTATTTTATACCATTATAAAATGGAAGATATAGGTTGGGAGGGAATGATTTCTTCTCCTAATGGAAAAATTGCATCTTAACGGGAAGTTCCCAACCAGGGCTTTTGCTGCACCATAAATGAGCAGATGGCATGTGGCGGTGGCCCGAAGCAAACTGTATTGCCAACAGAAGAACATCTACCTGCATTTGAGAGATTTGTCTATTTTCTGTTTTTGTGCCAAATGATGTGACATTAACCACTGTATTACTAGTCACCGAGTTTCTCTCATTCTAATTCATTCCAGGCTTACAAAGTCATAGAGCAGTTGCTACTTTGTAAGCATTTCAAATGGCAAAAATAATTAGACTTGAGTTTCAGGGTGATCTAAAGTTACATGTTTTGCCTTTAATGGCATATATGTGTGTAAGGATTCACTAGCACTTTATTTTAAAGATGTAAGTTTGATTGCCATAAACCAACAAGATCAAGGATCCTTTCAGTTACCAGCAGCCTAAAAACTTTTAATTTACACTGTGAGCCACTGGGGACATTTTTGGAGAAGACAATAAATAACTCAGTATATTTAATTCCCACTACCATACATGAAAATGAGCTTTAGCATGCAGTGTCAACACAATGACCACTGTGATTTAGGAGGATCTATATGGATTATAGCATTTCTAATTATGGTCTTCATTACTGCATCACTTATAAATAAAACTTGTTTTGTTTTCAGGTCAGAATGACATCTTTGTGTCTATGTAAGGGTCTTCTTCCATAATGCCCAAATCTTGCACTACCATGGTTTTGCTAAGCGTAGAACAGACGATAGTTCCGGATAGGCACCTGCATTTTTTTCCCTTTTTTAAGTGTCCCTCGTAGCGTAGTGGTTTGTGCATTCGCCTTACAAGCGAAAGGTCCCTGGTTCGGGGACAAAAGCCCCTCTCACTATAGAGGGTTGCATCAAGAAGGGCATCCAGCATAAAACCTCTGCCAATTTACCAATGTGGATTGATCCGCTGTGGCGACCCCTTGGGGAGAATACAGTCAAAAGGTACACAGATATCATTGAAGCGCTGGTTCTCTTAGACATCTGAGAAGGAAGTGGTATTCAGTTTGTTGCAAGTTGCAACCTCACCACTAAATCCTGTATCCTGAT
The DNA here is from genome assembly GCA_015106775.1 of Etroplus canarensis. Taxonomy (NCBI): domain Eukaryota; kingdom Metazoa; phylum Chordata; class Actinopteri; order Cichliformes; family Cichlidae; genus Etroplus; species Etroplus canarensis. Next base: position 14,224 of record VUQH01017133.1, on the reverse strand, counting down.
CCTTTATTAGGTATTACAATGGAGGACTCAATTATTGCAGATTCCCATTCTTTTATGAGATCACACCACATACCCCTGCATCATTTATGGTAGTTCCGTAGAGGTTACAAAAGTGAGAACAAAACAATAAGTCATTAAGAAGTAACGACCTCTTTTTTGATGGAAGAGAGACCTAGCAAATTATGGCTGGTAATTTGATAGCCATTTAAAAACACTGCACACTTCAAATAATGTCTATAGATCACTACTGCTGTTTGCTTTTGTTGGGAAGACAGCCTTTTGCACAAAGATGTTAAATAAAGTTAATGGCATCATCTGCAAACAGAGACCTACTACATTACATTGCTGATGAAGCCAAGTACCAAACTATGGACAGATTTCTCATACACACACTCTTACAGACCAGGGCCCACATGCACTAATGAAGGACATGAAGCTTGGCAGTTTGTTTGTGTTATTCATTTGTCTTCAAGCTGTTTGACTGCGTCTTGTTCATGCATCTCTGTTTATAATGTGTATGTATGAGAGTATCCGTACATTTTGTTTCATCTTTATGGGTGTTTTTTAAAGGGTACCTAGACAAGGTGCAGTCAAAAAGTTCAAAAACTCTACCCAATTTAAATTTAGCAGCTTCTTCAAGGTTAGCTCCTTTTGAAGCACCATGAATGTTTCTTGCCACTTGTATCTGCACATTCGCAATTTCACCAGAGACCTCAAAATTGAGATAAGATAAGATAAGATAAGATATTATTTATAGCAGATTTATATGCCAAACTTTACATCAGTGCTTGAGAGCTGGGCTTCCAGTGTTATTACCTTGCCTCACTACTCAGAAATTCAAGATTCTTCTCAATTCACAAAGAATTGAAACTTAGGAAATTTGTCCAACTGTTAACTATCTTCTTCCCAAATCTTTCGCTGGTACCTTTTCATAAGCAAACCAATAGGTGAACCCCAAGAAAAATAATAATTATTGTTATCATTTATTATAATAATACATTTTATTTAATGGTGCCTTTTTTAAAAATCAAGGTTATCTCATGTCACGCAATAATAAAACAGGTAACATTAAAATATAGTGCAAAACAGAGCATTGCTTAAAAATATTTAAATAGTATAATAAAACCAATAGATTACAGTTAATTTCATAAAATAAACTTGCTTAAAAAGATTTCAAAATTAGTTTTGAGTTCTGTCAAGGAGTCCAGCACATGCAAGTGAGTAAGGAAGAGAGTTCCAGAGTTTGGTAGCAGCATAAATGAAGGTTCTAGCACCCATAGTTCTGAGACTGATGAAAGGTGCTGCAAGGTGACCACATAGAGTGGGAGGGAGTGTAAGTCTTGGGGAGATCAGTGAGACATGCAGGGCAGAGACTATGAAGACCTGTAAATGTTAACAGCAGTATTTCAAAGTTAAAACATTACAGTACACAGAAGAAGTATGAATGAATCAGCAGGGTGTGATGTGTTCGGTTAACTCTGAACACACAATAAACCTTGCTGCAGAATTCTCACTATGTTTCTCTGGGATTCCTGCCAAGCTTACATTGCAGTAGTCAAGGCATGATATGACCATTTATGAAACTTCTGTGGAGTGCTGTGTTTAAACAGGGTGAAGTCTGGAAATGTTTCACAGGTAGAAAAAAGCATTTCAGGAGACATTGTTGATATAACTTGAATAAGAATGGGTCCAAGATGACGCCCAGGCACTTGACCTGAATTGAACATGGATGGTAAAGCCACCTACGGAAATGGCAAAAGTGTTCATCTTAGCAATAGCTGATTTGGAACCAACAAGAAGTAATTCCTTCTTACTGATGTTTAATTTCAAGTAGTTTTTAGTCATCCACAAGTTTATGTTATGAAGACAGGCAAATACTGTAAGCATGCTAGGAAAGAGAGATTATGTTGGCTTTGTGTATATATAAAGTTGAATGTCATCAGCATAACATTGAAAGTTCACACCATGATGTCGAAGAGTCTTGCCATGTGGAATGAGGGAGATGATAAACAGAAAAGGTCCCATAACTGAGCCCTGGAGAACAGCTTTGTGAAAGCTGACTTCTTTGACTTAACTCTCATTATTTAGACAAACTGTGTCCTGTCAGTGAGGTAAGATGTTATCCAAAAATGTACGCTGACACATGGTCTTCAAATGAAACATATGAAAATATGTTGGTCAACAACAGCTCCCTTATGTCTGTAACATATTTTAGTTGGTGTCTAGTTTTAAAGCTGCAAGTATACCTTTACAGTTAATTTATTACTTTATACTGTGGAGGACATCCAGTGTGCTACGGTACAGGATGTCAGAATACTCAGTATTCTGAAACATGCTTCACAAGGAGCCAACTATGAAGAAAATAACTACCAAGTTTAAAATCAGGTATGAGCAGAGTTCTGAAATTTTATCATTGCACCATGCACTTGCAGTTACTTGCCTTATCTGACTAGCTGAAACACTGAAGCCTAGCTGTATTAAAAGAAAGTATGTGTAAAGGGATTATTGTTTCCGAGGTGCCCCCTCTTTCCCCCACCCAATTTATATTCCCCTTTTAAATTCCTCTTATTACATCCTCGGTATTATTTAGAATGGAGACATGAAACCTTATATTATCTCCACCCTTTTGACTTTTTTTGTCAGGGAAATCATAACACTACACTACACTCCTCTATTCGCCTTGACTGCTGTAGACATGCTGCAAAAGGTATCAGATTTGTCCCAAATTCGGGTAACATAATTCATAGAAAATTGCCATAATTTGAAAGTGAGTTGATTTAGGTTGCATTATTCCCAGTACTTTCTATAACGCAACAAACTTGGGAGCAAGTAAGCTTTTCTCTTGGTGTTTTTATGTATACAAGTTTAATACCTTTACCGTGTTTAATCAGAGAACCAGACATGTTCTAGTGCATTTTATCTGTCATTAACGATTCTACTGGTGTATTTTTATCAGCATTAACATTGCTGTCAACAGTATAAAACACCTGGAATAGCTCCTCTGACTTGTACATGTACGTATGGTAGTCACACAAACTTCAAGAAACCATTGACTTTTCTTCACATACCTTAACCATAAGTTTTGTAACTGCAGACATTCCTTCCACTGTCCTTCAGTCCCCATTTCTCATGAGTTTCTCTAATTCCTGCCAAAACTTTATTTGCTCCAATTATCTCTGGATTAACCAAAATGAGACAGGCTCTTGTTTCCCCCTACTGCACTTGGCAAACTGTATGTATATGAGAGAGTGTTTGCGACAAAGGCAAAGAGTGCATACAGATGAAACTATAAAAAAAAAATCTATGTTCCTGTGTGTATAGATGTACAGTACGTTGCAAAAGTGGGAAAGTAAATGTGCCAAAGAAAGAATGCTTTCAATGATAATGACAAGAAGAATTTCTTTTACAGTTAATTTATATTAATTGGTAAAACAGAAGAAAACTGACAATTAGGTCTATTTTGGAAAATGACATTTTTGTAACTCTTCCTCTGTACACAATGGAGTTTAAATCAATCAACCAAGATCTGATTGAAATGCAGGCTTTCAGCTTTAATTCAAGGGGTTTGACAAATTGTATTTCCTGAACAGTTCATGCAGTTTATAGCCCTCCTTTTTAGAGGCTCAAAAGTAATTAGACAACTAAAAAAAAATGTCAACAAGTGCAGCCTGTTTCCTCATTATTACATGAAAAACTAAGCAGAGAAAAGATCTGGATTTGATTCCAGGTGTTGAACTTGCACTTGGTAGCTGTTAAATGGAACTCATTGTGAGGTCCAAAGAGATGTTGAGGCCATTATTCAGCTGAAAAACCCAAATAAACCTATCAGAGGGATCGCTAAAACTTTAAGTGGCTAAAATAAACAGCAACTGGAAAGTGCATTTCTCCTTTTTAATGCACTTTCCAATTCAGCAACACCAAAAATCTGGAATGCCATGAAGACAAAACACATAATCACATGATCACATGATTCTTGGTTAAGAAAAACTCCCTCACACCATCCACCCAAATTAAGAATACTCAAGAAGGTAGTTGTATCATCACCAAAGTCCACAATCAAAAGAGTGTTGACAACAAAGTGCAAACCATTCTTGACATTCAAGAACAGGAAGGTCAGATTACACTTTGCCAGAAAACATCCAAAAGAGCATCCCAGGGCTGGGGTACTGAAGGAAAAAATCTGAAATCAGAATTAACTTGGACTATAACCATGGTCCAAAAAAAAGTATGGTGAAGCAAAGGAACAGCTCATGATCTGAAGCACACTACATTTTCAACAGAACTGGGCTATGAGTGTTTATTGAGCATGTGACTGCTGATAGAAGTAGCAGGATGAATTCTGAAGTGTACAGGGCTACAGTACCTGCTCAGATTCAGTAAAATGCGTGAAATTGATTGGAAAGCACTTCAAAAGGCAAATAGTAATGACTCAAAGCATACTGAGAAAACAACACAAGTGTTTCTCAAGATGAAGGAAAGGGTTCTAGATTTCAGTCATTGACTGAACAGGATTTTCATCCAAGTATTAAAATCAATCCTTATCTTTAAAATTGTTATTGTCCCTTTACTTTTGAGTCTCTGAAAATTGTGCACTTTTCTGAAAGTTTGCACTGCACTTCACATCTTAACTGGTTTAAAATCCACTGCAGTGGTGTACACAGGCAAAATTACAAAATCTATTACTACCCAAAAACATATGGACCTAACTGTATAATAAATCAATGCTTGGTTTTGCCACCATTTCCCTCCAAAACAGCATAAATCTTGCTCTGTGCACTCGCGCATAGACTTGTGGGTAACTTGGAGATATATTGTTCCAAATATTTTTGAGAACTAATTTTCAGAAAGTGCTCACCTTTTTTTTTTCCATTTATAGAGCTACAAAATTTCAAGGAACCTCTGCTTATCTTTGTACTGGTACAAAGTACAATTATTTAATCAAACTCTGAGCAGGAAAAAACCTTGACGATGTTTATGCAAAAGGCTGCTTGTTACTTTCTTTAAACACAAAAAAAATTTACAAGCATATTTCATAAATGCACAAAGTATAAAATAACCATGCAAGACAGTTTTTATCTTTTTTCTTTTTGCACAGTTGCGTAGGTACACCTATTAGCATGACCAGACAATGGATACAACACAGGAATGATGCATGTACTGTAAGAGCATTAGTGTGAAAGTGGACAGAATAGTCTTTGTTCTCTTCAAGATTGAAGAAACAGTCACAGCCTCTGTTCCTACCATTTTCTCATGTTACGTAATCCAATCCAGCTGCACCGCTTAAGAATTCCACTGTGTGTATGTGTTTGTGAATAAGAAAGCCTGTATGTACATGACTACATACATTTTCTTCTGTGTGTCAAGGTTTCTGTGTAGGTTACACATATGTGCAAACATCAGTTTTCCTTCTGGGCATACAAGAGTGTGTATGTGTGTGTGTGTGTGTGTGTGTATGTGTGTGTGTCAGAAAACTAGATGGTGTACATTTCATTGTACAGTGGTGAGGTTTTTCAGGGCAGTGGGCCTTGTCATTTTTTCTTCTGAAATCCAGATAAGACTTAAACATATAAACTCAACGCACATACAAAAAAAGGGACATTTATTTCTCTCCAAGCACTTAATACTAAATATAAAGCACACTGTTTAATACCATGCACTGTAAGTATTTTCATGTACAATGGAACAAACTTGTCTGAGTGCTTTTTACGCAATATCAAGTGGCCAAAAAAAGAAAAAAACTTTTGTAGAACAACAAAAAATGAAAATGCTGAGAAAAAGCCTTCCGAATTATTTTGTTGGTTTTTATGTATGTATGTATGTATGTATGTATGTAAGTGTGGCCATCTATACTCCCTATGCATTTCTGGGTCAAAGGTCAGTTTAAAGCCCAATCCAGAACCGTAACAAAAGTCCCCTGGATACATTTATAATATCAAAATTTATTCCAGCTGTTAAGTATAATTGCCTGCACTTTTACCACTGATTGATCCAAATTGATACACAAAAAAAAATGTATTTCTAGCTCCAATACCATTTTGTGTTTCAATATATTTATGTGATTTATGTTTACAATATATAGCATTAGGCTAGTTTGTTTAAGTTTGGGAGAAAATGATAATGTTAGTGTGAAGATTTTATGGCACTACACTATACAAAATTTCAACAAAATAAATGGAGCGTCTACAATGGGGTGCATGCATGTTGGTGCATGTGCACTGAACACTGACTAGCTGGCATTACCTCCTGAACACATTAAGCGATTTCATTATATTAGACAAGTTATTACATAATCCAGCATTTATTACATAATCTGCTGCAGTAAGGCGCTTTCACATGCCTGCGCCTACTCAAACACAAAATATACTATGTTGTTCCGATTAATCTTGATGTAGAGCTTAAAAAAGGGGGCATCCAGCTTCTGAACAGAGAATGCTAGTTTAAATCCATTGACCAGTAAGAAAAGCTAAGCTAGAGAAACAGGATTGGAGTCAACTTTCCTCTTAACGGCAGCTTTGGCAGAAGCACACACAGACGTGTGTGTTTCCCTTTGGGGATGGAGCACATGTTGGCATTTCTGCTGCACAAGTTGTTATTGTGCAATGTGCACCAGACATGTACTCACTTAGGAGACTACAGCCTACTACATGCATTAAGTTACATCTCCCTGTTAGCAGTGTTTGAGGCACAGGGAAGCTTTCAGCTTTACGTATTTGTTTGTTGCCAGCGCCAGTTCTGTGTCTGTCTTTGCCTGTGTATGCTAAATGTTTGCAAGAAGACATTATATTGCCAGCTCACCAGAAATTTGCCAGTAATAGTGCAAAGTTAGCCAACCCTATACCCGTGCGCTACAACTACAAAATAGATGAAGACCTGGCAACGATCGTTGTAGAGGACTTCCCTATCAACGACGAAGGGATAAAGTCAAAGTAAGTAAGTAGGTAAAAACTGCCATATTAGTTGAAGCTATTACTTGGCTTTACTTAAAACTAGTTAACAACTAGCAAACTGTAGCATGTGCCAACCTAATCATTAGCTACCTCCCAAGGTGGGTAACTGCTAACTCGCCAGTCATAGTTCCTGTAAAAATAACACATAACTAATAGGATTGTATCAGCAAAACTACAGATAGCAAGCAAATGTACTACCTAACAAATGCCTTTGTACACAAAAAAAGTCACATGTAACTTGTACCTGATCAGCCATCCATAGGCTTGTGGCTGGAGAACTACACAACATGCCAATAAAATTACTGCTCTCAAAATTACCCATTTTGGTTCCCCAAGCAAAGGGCCAGTTAACCCCAGTTAACATGCCAATAACAAAGCTTGATGCTTACTGGTCAGTAACTACATGTAACTTAGCATAATCTATTTAATGCTTGCATTTCTTCACAGACAGCTAACCAGCTTACCAGTGTTGCCAATAGCCTACTATATACACAAATACAAACGTCATGATTAGACTTGCAATTAGAATGATTGTGTCTCAAAATTGAGAGAATTATGTACATCTCAAAACTATGAAATTTTGGTGTCTCCAGTTTTGGCTTACTTTTTTCACAAAAAGAGCTTTTAATTTGTAGTTTTTCTGAAGTGTGTTTACATGCCAAAATGTTATTACGGTTCTGGACTGGGCTATTTAAAATGTACGCATTGATATTGTGTATTTTTTTCAAATTGTGTAAAGTTCTATTCTATGTAATATAGTATTTTTCTATGACAGTATGCTCTTCCAAACCATGGGAAGAAAATACAGAACAAAAATTATAAAATGAAAAGTAAAATGTATAACTTTGTTGTTGTCAATTTTGATTTGTTTGGTTTTTGTTGTTCTTTTTTCATTTTCTAAGAAACAAAGAGTGTACTGCTATACTTCTCTTTTTGAGAAGAGAAAAGATGAAAAGCAAGAAGAATAAAATGTCTAATTTTATGTCGGGTGTGCAGACTGTTTTATTTTACAGTGTCTCTGTGAGCTGTAACCCGCAATGCAAGCAATGCACATTTATGCCTGTAATAAATTAAATTAGGGTAGGATAAGCTACTTTATGTGTGAAAGTTTTCTCTCCAGACATGAGGAACTTTAATTTCGGTTCTTTGCTGTAATTCCAAAACAAACTTTGCTGTGGAATCAATGCTTCTGAGATGGGCAAAAAATAGGTATACAATTATCCCATTTCTACCAGTAGTGGGGCCAATGCTGATAGTAATAGTAGCATCAAAGTTATTTAGGCTGTCAAAATATCATTAAATCTCTGTTAAGTCAATGAGATTTTACTTATAATACACAAACTAAAAAAGTCACTCTTAAAGAGGGGTGAACTCAGACCATAGTTTGCAAAAAGAAGGAAACTATCAGTTCGGGATTTCAGGAATTTCAGTTTTTCATCATCAGCAGTAGGTTAGATTTCCACAATGTAGCGGTTTATACTTCAGTCTCACAAGGTAAAGGTCCCTAGTTCACAACCGAGAGAAAAAGCTAGCAAATCCAGCGTACTCCTAGAGCTAGTCGTCTTCTTTTTCGGCTGCTCCAATTGGGGGTCGAACCCATCTGTTACTCCTACTGCACACCTCACCACTGTCTCACTGTCCTCACACATGTCCTGCACCACCTTCACATACTTCTCTGCCACTCCTGACTTCCTCATACAATACCACAAGTCCTCTCTTGGCACCCTATCATATACTTTCTGAAGATCCACACGCATCTGTTGTACTCTCGGCATGAAGCCGTACTGCTGCTTGCTGATCACCTCTCTTCTTAGCCTAGCTTCAACACCCCTTTTCCAGATGCAATGAGAGGATTGCATCAGGAAGGACATCTGGCATAAAAACTGTGCTAAATCACAAATGCATGATTTATGGAAACCCATTATGGAAAAGCCCACAGTAGGATATTTCTTAAATAGGAAAGATGACTTATAGATGCTCCTGTTTTCCTTACAGTGGTAGGTAAGTGTAATAATTAATTTTGGATAACACAAAACAAGTTTATGTGCTTGCTTCTCTTAAAAACATCATGTTGTAATGTTTGATGACTGTAATCTTGTTCTGAAAACAATTTTTGTATATTTTTCCCATATTCTGCAAAATAACATGGTTCTTTTTGTACGTGCATGCTTGTGTTTTGTACTGTACATTCTGCTTTTGCTGACTTAATTGTCCCCTTGAGTCTACCGTTATGTAACAGATCTAGCACATACACACACACACACACACACACACACACCATGTACACAGGCAAGTTCGCACAAGCACAGTAAGCAGTAACATATGGGGAAGCAGTTTAGCAACCATTGTACACTATGTTGTATGCACATGTGCTTCAACTCTTTGGCTGCACGTATACTTGAATGTAACATTTTTACAGACTTCCCCTATAATTATTTTTCTTTTTACTTCCACCAGAAGTGGTGGAAAGTAACTTAGTGCTGAGGACAGCCTTTAGGACTACTTAAAACCTTGTACAAACTATGATGACTGACTTTAAACCATCATTAAGTGCCTGCCCCCCCCCCCTTAATTGTCTTTGTTTTGGCAGCAGCAGAAGATACACTGAGCTGCAGATACAGTCACTAATTAACATCCTAGCACAAGTTATTGTGTGTTCATGTGCCAAAACAGAGGGACATCTGCCAAAAATGAAAAACGGTTGGGGCCATCACTTCCAACCAGAACAAAATATATGAGACACTGGATCAGGCTTTAAGATGAGATGTGGACCCAAATGGCAGGACTCTGTGGGCAGACAGGTTAAACAAAAAGCGAGCTTTAATAAGCTGATAAAACTCCATCAAAATTAAGAAATTCAAATAAGTACAAAACCAAAGTATGAAGCATGGTGAGCTGGAGAAGTCAGAAATCACATGACATAAGAAACACCTAACTGAACCAACACGTGACACAGAACTAAGGAGAGGCAGAGAACAAATAGACTAATAGGTAATGAGAAACATGGGGGAGAGGAGCACAGGTGACAACAATCACGGAAAGGAAGCAAAACTAAACATGATGCATGAGATGCAATGGCTGCCAAAGTACAACAGGAAGTGAGACGCAATCAGTGACAAAGGACGCTGACATAAGACAGAACTTGACTGATGAACAAGAACGCAAGAGGAGACATAAAGGAACTAATAAAATTCAAAACAAATGGAGGCTGGAACTAAGAAAAAGGGACTGGGTCTTGAATATAAACATAGTATAATAAATAGTACCTTCAGTATCCTGAAACCATAAACATAGAAAACCAGAATACAAAAACCCAGGACTATGACCATAAAACCGAAACTGCACAAAGAACAGAAATACAAGGACTCACAGCTAGCATGTAAAAACATCACTGGAATGACAGAACAAAACCCAAAACTACATGAAACAAGAATCTAGCTACATGAGGAACAAGGAAACTTAAACATCTAGGAAACTAACAGAAATTCAAAACCCAAAACCACAGAACACAGAGATGATGACATACTGTTACTTGAGTTTTCTCATGTCAAAAATGTACTCAGCCAAATTTCAGTGGAAAAATATTTGCTACTTTATTGTCTTAGACCAGCTACTGCATCATAATTACATTATGCTGATGAAGATTTTAGATGAAACATCATTATAAATAAGATGTGAGGCATAGTCCCACCACATATGTGTAGTTTGGTTCCTTTTCAGAATAGGGCCATGATAGCATCCTCCTTCATTAAGAAAAAAAATGTCCAGTAATCTAAAGCCCATGGCACTGCATCTCCAAGGAGATCTCAAAAACCCCATCAAGATATTACACTGGAGTAGTTAACACCCAGCATGCAGGTCCCCGGGTCTTGTCTAAGCAAGTAATAAAATATATCATGTCAAAATGATTGAGCTAGGACAGGACTCATCCTGTTCCACCTTGCACAAATGAGCAGATACTGGTCCTGCTGATGGGTTAAGGACATTCGATGGCCCTGTCCAGCTCTCCTAGAGTAACTGCCTATATCCTGGAATCTCCTCTGTGCTCTTGAGACTGTGCTGGGAGACATAACAAACCTTCTGGCAAAGGTGCATAGTGAAGAGCCATCATGGAGAAGTTCGACTACCTACGACCCTCTGTAGGGTCCAGATATTGGCTCATGCTACCAGTAGTGACACAGACTTTATAGCCAAATGCAAAACTAGTGAAAAAACAGCCAGAAAACATGTAAAACCATTTGTGTTTGTGGGGGGGAGGGGGGGGGGTCTCATTGCTGCCTCTCAAGTGCACCTGTCGTTAATTTCATTAACACCAAAGCAGCTGAAACTGACTGACAACCCCCTCTGCGACTTAACTGACCAGATAAATATGTCAGAAGTGACTTGGTGCTGTATTCTGGGTAAAAAGTGATCCTTTAATTTTTAAATTTTTTTTTTGTGACAGGAAATCATTCCTACCTGTGACCCCTTGTCCAGCTTCGTATTGTATGCATTATATATTGTGTATAGGTTTAACTTTCAAGTTATTTATATTACATATTGCAATTTACACAGGCATTTATTTGTGTATTCATTTTAATCTTCATTCTCTTGCCTTCAGAGTTACATTTATTGCCTTTCATGTTTAGATGCATTCGTATCTAACTGAGTGTCTGTAACACAACTTAATTTCCACTTGGGATTAATAAAATATTCTCATTGTCATCAAGAAAGCTGTAAAAATCTTGTTTCATTAATATTCTTCAAGATAAAAATGCCTTTTCCACCCTCGTCTTAATTATGATTGATTTTTCTTTATTACATTTGGTCACAAAAACCACACAGTACCATTATTCATTTATTAGTTCTAACAGAAGTAAATGCCAAGTCACCACACACATGGTCGATATTTATTTGGGTTAATGTAGACATCTTTCAAGTATTTTTAATAAAGTGTCAAAAAAGCCTGATAATGCAGTGGGTCCAGCTAAATGACATAAATATGAACACCACACAAGAATTAAATATAAAGTTTAATTTTAAATTTTGAAACATATTCTTGCCATGCGCTTTCTTTGCAAGAAATTCCAGTGTAATAAACTGAATACTGGTCATGAAGCAATAACTTCTGTCTGAAAACAACAATTTTTCTGCAAACTCAAATGGAAAAGTGCATAACGTGCCCCCTTGTCCCCTCTGAGTGACTGCAACATCCTGGGATCAAAACATTTGATTTTCCACCTCATCCCTCAGAGCCCTTCCATTTCCTGTCCCCGTCTATTTTTGACTGTAGCACAAAAGGCGAAATCAACAT
>VUQH01017131.1:3449-14103 GCA_015106775.1 Etroplus canarensis | reverse complement strand
GATGTAGTCCAACTTATTGTCCAGTGAGCAAACATTGGCCAAGATGATGGAGGTAGTGCCGGTCGACTAGGGTTTGTTTTTAGCCTAGCACAGACACCCGCCCGCTTCCCGCGCTTCCGCTTCCTCGAGCACCACTTGCAGTGTCGCCTCTCCTGGCCACCGGCATCAGGCAACGCCAAGGACTGAAGGCCTGTTTCACGAAGCAAGCCCAGGTCGCGGAGCTTGTGGAGTACATTGTCCTGCAGGTTATTGACTGCATGGTTTCTTAGCTGAAGTAAGGTCTGACGGCTGTAAACATGGACACCGCTGTCTTTGATGTCCATGCAGTTGAGAGTCGGGCTAGACAAGGATAATTATACCGACATAAGGTATAATTACAAGGATATAGCAACATTTTTGGCTCCTGGAGTGGCCGCTGTGTACTGCTGCCGCGCCACCATCTTAAAAAGCCAGGAATAAGGAATAAGCCATTAGATTTATGACAATCCAGATCCAGCATTTTTTAAAAATTATTATTATTATGAATTGATGAATTATGTTTTATTTTATTTTTATTTGTTTGTTTGTCTTTGTGCAATATAATTCAAAAGTTCTGACTGGATTTTAATGAGATTTTTTGATTTAAGTAACAAGCCATTGCATTTTGTAGGTGATCCAGATCAGAATCTGGACCCAGGAAATTTCTCTAAAATATTTTCTTAAATATTACTTCTTTCTGTTTGTCTTTGTGCAATATAACTTAAAGAGTTCTCAAGACATTTTCTTGAAATATTTTGGAAAGATAGGTTGTGATACAAATTTAAAAAAAAATTCTTATCCAAGAATTTTTTTCAAGGATTTTTTTTTTCCCATTGCAGGAAGAAAATTGATTCCAGCTCCATAACTACCCAGCAAACATTTCTATGTTGAATAACATCATCAACATATAGTCATGGTTAAAAAAATAGTTCCAACATGCAAATTGAACCGACTTTGCAGATGTTCCCTCCATGTTGAATGGAGGTAGTTGTTGAACATTGCCTCAAAGTTGTTGTTAGACTTTCAAGCAGGAGAAAGTTTGTGTTCAAGAACTCTTTTCTACTTTCTGTATATCAATTAGAAAAAAGCCAAATAAACAAACCATTCTTGATAGAAAAAATACCCCTTTGGGAGGTTCAAACTCATGATCAACTCTGAAGCCTATTTCTTATCATACTGAGCTATTTGATTTCATCCTCAAATTGCAGCATCATTGGGGTTATAAAGCTGATACTGGGAGAGAGGTGATGATTCTAATGTTCCGTTGTGTTAAATTCCCTGTGCAACAATGAGACAGAATTTACATGTGCCTAACTGTGAATTGCTTAAAAGTGTTTTTATTCTTTACAAAAACAGAATAGAGAAGTCTGTGTAGATGGAGAAAACCACTGTGTGGATGTCGGTTCACACCCATGCACTAACTAGATTAGCTGTCTTTGTTGAAAAAGAAGAACAAAGACAAATCCCTTTACTTCCTTTAATATAATAAGCTGATCTAAATTTCTCACTTTGTAAGAGACAGTCTGACCCCACCTCTAGTCTGTGTAGAAACAACATCAACATCCATCTGTCTACAGTTCAGTTTTTCCAGTCGTACTGCGACCAGTTTTGACCTGGGAGATGACATTGGGCTTTCAACCATGTTTGCTGGGTAATTGCTATAGTGTTTGCACAACACCTCTTGCTCACAGCCCAAGTAGCAATTCAGCTCGCATGATCCTGAGTGTTGAAATATGTAGGGTTCATGAGATATTTGTTGCTGCAAGTTAGCAAATAATAGTACAGACTTACACCTGACATTAAAACTCTGCTGATTCAGTAAATTTTGCATATCTTCATTACTTATGGAGGTAGATCTGGAAGAAAATCACCATTACTGAACATTTGTTTTGCTTGAATAAATAAATGATAATATCATTGTGATTCCTAGTGCTGGGGGCAGAGTTTCATAGTCAAAAAAATCACATTATGGAGGTAAACTTGTTCTGGTACTATTGTTTTCAAGTGTCGTGGTGTCATGGTGGGACTCTTTGGCCCTGGCAGTCGTTTATCCTCGCCGAGTACTTCTAGTTAAGTACTAGAAATGTCTAAAAACAACAATTCATCATTTAATGGAGTCTTAATGTAGTAGCCTATCTCACAGCCGAAGTGGCATCAATTTTTCTATATAATTCTTGACAAACTGCCCAAACTGTCAAAAATGAAGTTTTTGGCAGAAGATCTCTCACATATGACAAAGCAGTTTGTTGTAGCTGTAGTTTTCTCTTCTTCATGTCTGCAGTTATTAATGTACAATCTAATCAGCTAAAAGTAAAGTGTATTGCTGACCAGTGATGACAATGATGAACTTTCTTAGTGTATACATGTGTATATTACTTTGCACAGTTCACTTGGTCATGTGACATGGCTTGTATTCAGCTGCACCCTCAGGTGGATTACACCCACATCCATATGCACATCAGTAAAGGGCAGCTCCTGACCTGTGACCCTATAAAGATTTGGGGCAGTCTAGAGGGCATGAGTAGCTGACTTTGTTGACCTGTTTAGTATGTTTAGGGATAAAGTTGACCTCAGACTCATGGCCACTGGGTCAGTCCAAGGTGTGAAGCCACTGACCCGCCATCTAAGCTGGTGTTTCTTTGTCTTTTTGTTTCCAGTAGAAAAGCCCAAACAAGAAATCGAAGTCACACCAACACATTCTCGCTTCCCCGTTTCCACCTTCTCAAATCCCCAAGCCGACCTGTGTAAATAAACGTGTGTACAGGCAGTCGACTCACCTTTCCTCCCCATCATCTCCTGCTTAAATAAACATGCGGGGGGGGAAGTGAGGGGTTAATAAGGCCAAGTTTAGGGAAAAGGAGGGGAACTGGGGGAGAGTGATGGAGGCATGGAAGGAGGGGTGGAAGGTGAGGGAGGCCCAGGGGAGCTCATTATACTCAGTCAGAAGAGATGTAAATGCACATACACACATTCTGACACACACTTCCAAACTTTTTAACACACACACAGAGACTTGTTACTCTCCATGTGTAACATATGCTGGCTTAAAGCCCCATTAACACACAAGTTTTATAAGCGCACTTACTGAAAGCAGTAACCCAAAAAACTCACTGGTTGTTGGTGAAGCCCACAAGCTACAATATAACAGTGCATTTCTGCTTTTCAGGATATTAACCTGAGTGTAGCAGAGATCTCATATATTATATATATCTCAGTTTCAGCCAGGTATATCTGTGCTATACCAAAAAAATAATCTTTGTGTGTGTGTGTGTGTGTGTGTGTGTGTGTGTGTGTGTGTGTCTTTCTCCAAACCTCTCCAGCTTGGCACTGTTTATTTACAAGTGCTTGTTTTATGATCATCTCTTTAATTGATAGTTAACTATGGCTCTGCTCTCCCACTGTTGAATGAACATAAACAAGTACTAAAGCAAAACATGTGTTACTCTCTCAGCTCTGTGTGTGCATGTGTGCACATGACCGGGGGTGTGAGAGCCAGGAAAGCCAGACTGGTTTCATTATGCTCCAAACTAGCCCATTATGGTTTGGGGAAAATCATCCAAACCCTTAACAGTTGCTATGGCATTACCATCTCAACTGTCTTGCTTCAACCTTTCTCGCTCTCTTCTTGTTCCTCACCTCTGCTGCCTCCACCCTTTCTTTGGCCCCTCCTCGTCCTCTCTGTCCAGCACATGACACACAAACGTGCAAACTGCCACGCACGCAAGCTACAAATACACACACACACACACACACACACACATAAACACACACACACACACACACATAAACACACAGACACAGAGAGGAACGTGGCACTCACTCTCTCTTCCCCCAGCGATAAAGTTTCACAGCCACCTTCCCTCTGCCCTCTCAGACTGGCTGCACTCTGCTTAAAGACAAATAAACCTGTGGAAAAGAACACAGCAGATTTTGGGACTGTAGATGTCTGACTTTCTTTCAGCTTTATTTTCATCAACTATTCTTGATGTGCATTGTTTAGCTGTGCATCCTGCCACCCCAAATCAATGTTACGCTACGAAAATACTTTTACTCACCAAAACTGGAGCACAAACTTCTTGGATTATCATTTTGTACATGAAGGCAATCCATATTATTTCACAGATAATTATATTTTAAAATAACACCACACACATATGGCTGAGAGGACCCATTCAGTAACTCCATTTTGCTGAGATCAGGCCCTGCGTAGAACTAGTGGCCTAGTCTGATCCTAATGATGCGCACTCCGCACTAGAATTTAACCCTCCCCAGTTCTCATGAAGGCAGAATTTAGCAGCAGAGACTAGAAAGGCTGCACATTGCTGGAAACATGTTTAGATCTGCACTAAAGTTAGGCATTTTACCATATAGCCTCAAATGGTGATTTGAATAACTACCACGTTTCACCTTTTCATGTCTGCTTTTTTTCAGCCCTGAGAGGTTTCCACCTGGCTTTGCCATTCTTTGCACTAAGCCAAGCTAAATCTAACTGTGTGAACAATTGTGTGCTTTTACCAACAGATTTGACTTCAGTTTCTTCATCTAAAACCAACAAACAAGACAATTTCCCCCCCAAAAAAAGTTTAAACCACTCATTTAGAGAGGAGTGGGAGAAACTGCGCTTGAAATAATCACAGTGTAGATGCCATTGTTGCAAGCATTTCTAGTGACTTAAAGAGGTCTAGTAGCATTTTGTGGCAGCCCTGGTGGGCTGTGTGTTTGATGTCATGTCTTAATGTCCCCTGCATTATGATTGTGCACACATATATGAGGTACACTTTATTATGTGAGCAGCCATTTACCTTGTCACCGTGATAAAGCTTTTGGCGCTCTGCTGAAGCCATTTTAAAGCCCAGACACCCTTAGCCATTACTCAGGTGATATGCCAGCAGCCGGTGATCAATGTGTCTCTAATAGAGAAAACGAGGGAGGGCTAAAAGTGAGAGAAAAGCAGCAATATTGATAGAGAGAGACAAAGATAAGCACATAGAGGGACTGCACTTTTACCTTCTAATTTATCACGCAGCACTAACTGGTCCTAACCTCTTCTGCAGTAATAGCCTGTCTGGGTGCTGTATTTATGAGGTGGCCATCAAAACAATTGCATTTATCTCGACACCCGGATCATACACTTTCATCACTTTTATCATTATGTCTTCACCCCGTGTGTGCAGGTGTGTATGTATGTGTCTGTTGAAAGGCCCGCTGACCCATGCTTTAGCAGGAGTGAGGAAAGCTCAAGGGTGACTGTCAACTGTGATGCAGTTAATGCTTCTTAAAGTTCAGCCAAATCCTGAGGTCATCACTTGTGTTACCATTTCTCCATCTGACCTTCAATCTGCTCATCTAGATTACATCCTTTCAGTAAGTCTATCTAAGTCATACTTGGGCAGTCAGTACACAGAGATGCCTATGGGTTTTGCAGCAGTTTTCAGAATGCAAACACTGTGAATCATAAAGAGGGCTGAAGATTGTTGTGAGAAAGGAAGAAACAAAGTGGGGGATTTGAGTGTGCGGTGTTTTGTCTGTGCATGGGAAAGGGAAGCTGAAGAAGCAAAAACTTTGATAAGCAGGGTTGAGTGAAATGGGGGAGGTGCTGTTGTGTGAGTGTTTGTTAAAGCATGTGGGAGATGTGGAGAGGTGGGCGGCCAGAGTGCCATGCGATGTAGGAGGGAGAGAGAGCGAGGGTGCATCTGGTAAGCATCAAGCCACAGTTCTGCATATGTGTGAGTACATGTGCATGTGCGGTGTGTTGTGTAGCTCCTCTGGTCTCTGGCTTGTTAACCTGCAGGTCACGGGCAGCTTCAGGTGATGAAGTCAATGCCTGGCACACAAGATAGGAATAATGAACTCTCCCATAGTAAGCACATACTCATGAATACAAACGCGCATAGAAACATACATGTGTTTGTGGCTTTTTTCAATGCTCTTTACAGCAAGTTAGTGCAACACCTTTAAAGGACTAGTTTTACATCTAGGGTATCATGCTGAATTGTTAGTTAGATACAAAATTTGATTCTACTCTAGTGTCTGGAAGTTAAATATGAACTTAGAACAAGTCGGCTTTAGCTTCACATGTAGCATGTATGTCAGGAGCATCAGTCTACTAATCTTGACGAGAAAGCAAATAGGCATGCTGCTCCGACATCTCTGAGAAAGGTTGAAGGCCACTCCTTTCAGAGCAGTGTGTATGTCTTTGATCAGCAGTAGTGTGTGTGTGTGTGTGTGTGTGTGTGTGTGTGCTCCTTATACAGAAAGAAAGAGGCCAGCAGCTGGTATTGTGTGTGTGTTTTGCCCCGTGAGACCTGGTTGGAGCTGGTGTTGTATTACATGTACTAGTGTTGCTGAGGCGAGGTGGGGTGAGTTGGCTCAATAGCCAAGAAGTGAGGGGTGACAGATGAACAGGGCGATGGAGGGTGAGTAGTGAGGGGGTGGATACTGGGCAATTATGCCCAGACACCCAAAGCCATTCTCATGCTCTGGCACTGGCTATTGTAGTCTGGAATTTGAGAAATCCATTTGATCAGCACGGTGTGTCTGTGTGGGCGTTATTTTGGATGACTCCTGAGGACAAAACAGCCATCAGAGAAGGGAAAGGGAGAACAGACAGAGGAGACGTAAGGCAAGGGTTACCTGATGAATACATGAACCTTCCTCACACATTTGAAAGCTTTAGTCACAGTCCAAAAAATGTACCTTCAGTTGCTCCCTTGTATTCTCCCCAAGGGGTCGCCACAGCAGATTAATCCGCATTAGTAATTTGCAGAGGCTTTACACTGGATGTCAATCCTGACGCAACCCTCCATGGTGAGAGGGGCTTGTGTCCCCACCTGGAATCAAACCAGGGACCTTTCACTTGTAAGGCAAATGAGTAAATCACTACAAGATTCAGCATTTTCATCTACAAGAATGTAGCACTACTTATTTGTAACACTGCAAATAATAAGCAGTCTTTTAGAAAATTATCTGTCTGCAAAGAGATGGAAAAGAAAAAAAAAGAATAATAACATTCCAGTTCACATTGTGTGGATGACAGGGGTGGAAAGGAGGAGGGCCGTGAGATATTTTATCTGGCCCTGCACACTCTACGCCTCCCTCCTCACTTCAAGGGAATCCCATCTTTTCTTTGACCTCAGCATTCTTCAGACTCAGAGTGAATCCAAGGTCAAAGTGTGTGTGCTTGCATGTGAGAGACTAGCGCTCACCTTCAGACTACTTCAAGTAATTAATATGGTCCTCAGCAATGCAGTTTTGAGGGTTGAATAACCCAAGGAGAAAGCCTACACCTCAGTCCAGGCTTCAGCGTCTCATCTACAGTTAAGACCAACCTACTGAGATGAATTTAAAGTGACTGAAAATATCAGCCTTTCAGCCTGCTTATGGAAAATTTGTGACACTGTAATTTTATGTACATGTGAGTTTCCTTTTTTTAAGGCAGTTGAAATTAAATACATTTTTACTGAGCTCAAAAACTGATGGCTGACTTAATCATATTTCTATGAAAACCTCTGTTTTTCTGTGTATTAAACCCAGCTGTCCTATTTGAGCACCTTCACAGTAAAAGATCTTCCATCTCCTGATCAATGATCACCAATATGTGAAAGACTTCTCCATTCAAATTACAGCTAAAAAGAACAGCAGTATTATAAGATCAACTTATAATGATTACAGATACTCCCTTGTACTTCCCCAAGGGGTCGACGCAGTGGATGAATATGCATAAGTAATTTGGCAGAGATTTTACACCCTGATGCCCTTCTTGACCCAACCCTCAACAATGGCAGGGGCTTGAACCAGGGAACTTTTGCTTGTAAGGCAAATGTGTAAAGCACTACATTACGGGGACAGTTATTGTAAGACAAAAACTAAATTACATTACAAAAGTACTTTGTTTATAATCCATCCATCCATTTTCTCCCACTTATCCAATTAAGGGTCATGGGGGCTGGAACTATCCCAGCTGTCATGGGACAAAGTACACCCCTGAACAGGTCATCAGTCTACTGCAGAGCTAACACAGAGGCAGACAACCATTTACATTCACACCCACAGCCAGTTCAGAATTGCCAGTTGACCTAATCCCTTGCATGTCTTTAGACTGTGGGGGAGAATGGGGTACCCAGGGGGGCATGCAGGTACAGGATGACCCCACCAGCCTAATATGGTGTTGGTCCCCCTTTTGCTGCCCTGATCTTCCAAGGCATGACTCCAGTAGACCCCCTGAAGGTGTGCTGTAGTATCTGGCACCAAGATGTTAGCAACAGATCCTAAGTCTGATAGGCTGCGAGGTGGGGTCTCACACATCACACAGATGCTCGACTGGCTTGAGATCTCAGGAATTTGGAGGCCAAGTCAACAGCTCAAACTCATGGTTGTGCTCCTCAAACCATTCCTGAACCATTTTTGCTTTGTGGCAGGGCGCACAGTCCTGCTGAAAGAGGCCACAGTCATCACGGAATACCATTTCCATTAAAGGGTGTACACAGTCTGCAATGACGCTTAGGTAGGTGGTACGTGTCAAAGTAACATGTACATGGATGGCAGAACTCAAGGTTTCCCAGCAGAACTTTACCCACAGCATCGCACTGCCTCTGCCGGCTTGCCTTCTTCCCATAGTGCATCCTGGTGCCATGCGTTTCCCAGGTAAATGACGCACCCAGCCGTCCATGTGATGTAAAGAAAATGTGATTCATCAGACCAGGCCACCTTCTTCCATTGCTCTGTGGCCCAGTTCTGATGCTCACGTAACCATTGTTGGTGCATGAACACCCTGACTGGTTTGCGGCCCCACATGTAACAAACTGTGATGCACTGAGTATTCGGACACACTTCTATCTCGAGCATTAACTTTTTCAGCAATTCGAGCTCATCTGTTTGATAGAACCACCTTTGCCAGCCCACACATGCATCAGTGAGCCTTGGCCGCCCATGACCCTGTTGCTGGTTCAACACTGTTCCTTCCTTGGCCAAGTATGATAGATAATGACCACTGCAAACCATGAACACTTGACAAGAGCTGCAGTTTTGGAGATGCTCTGACCCAGTCATCCAGCAATTACAATTTGGCCCTTGTCAAACTCGCCCAAATCCTTACGCTTCCCCATTTTTCCTGCTTTTAACAAATCAACTTTGAGGACAAACTGTTCACTTGTTGCCTAATAAATCCCACCCATAAACAGGTACCATGATGAAGAGATGTTATTCACTTCACCTGTCAGTGGTCACGTTATGCCTGATCAATGTACACACTGCATACGTGCGAGTAGCATTTTGCTGCAGTAGCTTGTCATTGTGTTTACAGGAGCCAGGCCCCTACAAAGACTAACAAGATAAAGGGCTATGAAATGAAAAATGGAGGAGAAAAATGTCCTGCTACACAAATTTGTATTTATTCATTTAATTTTTCTGGCAATTTTCAAATATTTAAATTTGATGTAGAAATAATGGCTAATTTTACATCTATAGGCATCAGTTATTGAAATGAAACTATCAGGGATTTGAAAGGGGGAAACATCTCTTTGGAGGAACTGCTAAAAACTTGAATTCGAAACTCTGAAACGCGAGGGGCCCCATCTCCACATTTTCTATGCTTAACTCTTCATGGTTTGAAAACACGTGTATTATTTAGCAAGGTGTGTTTTATAATTTTTAATGTGGCTTTATGAACCTTAATCTCAAGTAAAATAGATCAGATAAATGTAAAGAGTTAATTAAAAAACCCTGGCATTAAGCAGATAACTAATCCTTTAAGAGATTCAGACAGCTGGGGCATTAGCCTGTAATTCTTATCAGGCATAATGAAAATAAAAACGTGAGAAAGTTTTGGAAGTCTGTATAGCATGAGAAGCATATCAACAAAACATTACTGAAAGCAGAGCTCACCTTTACTACTGATGTGCCTTCCATCATCTTTTTCATGTGTGGCAATATAAGTAGTCATTTCAATACATGTGGTACCACTCCCTATCACTGCAGTTGTTGAGAACAGGTTGGAGCTTTCACACATCTAGTTGAGAGAGGCTAGCGTTTAACATGTAGTGCCACCTACTGATACAATGTCCTGCTATAGGAAAAGAAGCATGGTGATGTTTCATTTCAAGTTGCAGAAGGACACCTAGTGGTAACTCATAGAAGAGGAATTTGTCACTCTGTTGCCAACAGTTAATGTTGTGAGAAAGACTAAAAAAAAAAAAGAGATACAGAACATGTGAAAATTAAGTTTACTTGGGGTAAACGAGGCACTGTACAACACTACAAATATCCCTGCTTCAGTGTGGAAATTGTTGCATGACTGTAACTAAAAGTTCCCAGACTGGATAAGCACATCTTTTCATTTTGGTCAGGTCTACATGTGAATTACTAATCAGTGATTTTCAGGTCAAAGAGTAAACTGCAGTAGGATGCTGTCCTCGTGTTTCTTCAGATTTGGGTGTAGCGCAGGTATTTCTTCCCAGAAGGGAGCTCTTTAGTTGTGACACCATTGGGAAACAGAGATGCAGCTTCAGCCTCAGAGAGTGAAGGAATGACCATGACTTTGTCACCAGGCTGAAAAATATGGAAGAACAGGGGAGTATTTTAGATACAGGGGGTGTGGTCAAATAGTCCAAAAAAAAAAAAAAAAAAAAAACTTTTTCCC
>VUQH01017120.1:4071-15779 GCA_015106775.1 Etroplus canarensis | reverse complement strand
TTTAGACTGCTGGGGGGCCTCTAATGCTGGGCATTTCTTCTTCACCCACCTCTTTTCACTCCCCATGCATTTATTTGTTCCTTCTGCATGTCATTAAATGTTGTCTTCTCTCTGCTCTCCTTTCTGTCTTCTCTCTCCCACCACTCTCAACCAGTCGAGGCAGATGGCTGCCCCTGCCCGAGCCTGGTTCTGCCGGAGGTTTCTTCCTGTTAAAAGGGAGTTTTTCCTTCCCGCAGTCGCCGAGTGCTTGCTCATAAGGGATCGTCTGATTATTTGGGTTTTCTCTGTAACACTGCAGTATCTTTACCTTACAGTGTGAAGCGCCTCGAGGCGGCTTTTGTTGTGAATTGAAAGTTAAATTGAACTGAGTTGAAAACGAGGTACAAACAGTTATCTTATTTCATTTTGCGTTTTGCTCGGCATGTCCCTTTAGAGACGTCGTAGTTCACAGCGTCGTTGCCATGGAGACTGAAGGTCGACACACAGGGGTCTTTCAGGCTCGTTCTGTGAACTAGGCTTGGCACGCGGAAAATGATTAATAACGAAGTGTAACTAAGAACAGGAGCACTTTAAATAGCTTGATGATTACTTTCAGTGACTGAACGTTGACCGGTCGCGTCCTTTATTAAAGATGACGGATTCAGCTGAGACGCGTGACTCAGTCCTGCTGCAGCTGAACGAACCAGGCACCTCTGATGATGAAGCTGAAGGATGGCTCCAGAGTTTTCCATGTGATGAAGAGGTAAGTCTTTATTTGTTGTTTGTTTTGTCCCATCTGCACACAGTGGATAATGCATAATGTGGCATATAACCTGTACAGTTCATTTGAAAAGAAATAAAGCTGTTAAAAACTATAATATAATAAAAAATAATATGATAATATATAATAAATAATAAATATAAGAATATAATAAAAAAATGTACATAAGTGCATAAGTATCCACGCCCTTAAACTGATACTTTGTGGAAGCACCTTTTGCTTTAATTACAGGTTATAGGTCAGATTAAAGGTGGAAACAGTTCTGAAATGATTGATCGTGGTCTCAGTTTTTTACCTCTGTAAAGCCTGGTGTTTGCACAAGGGTGTGGACACTTTCTGCGGTCACCGTATCCCCTGTACATCACCTGGACAGGTGGGAGTTAGTGGGTGTTGGTAGGGTAGGCCCTTTGCAAATTTAGTTTGTATTTCTATCACGAAAAGATCATTATAACTCATTTAGGAGCCACATATGAACTCAGAGCAGGGGTGTTTTCGAGATATGGGGGACCAAGAACAAGTCAGGGGGGATCACAGGAAATCTGCATATTTAATCAGAAGTAAAGCTGGTATTGGTAATTGATATAGAAGACGCTGAGCATGATTTGCAGGCTCATGCGCAGCCCCATGTCCTGTTGCAGGTTTTTAAATGAAAGTGATGCTGCACACGGCTCAATGTTGTACAAATTTGAAAAAATAGACCTTTTTACTAAAAAACAATTATTAGTTAGAATCCTATTCATGTAGCTTAATAGTGCACAAGTCACAGTATATATTCTAAATATACTTAAAGTAGCTAAAATAAACATTTATTATATAGAATGGTATTTTTCAGAAGCATATACAATATATTATTGGATTATAATTTATAATTCATTGATGATTTTAAAGTGTAGTGGTTTACACATTTGCCTTATGAGCAAAAGGTCCCTGGTTTGTTTCCAGATGGGGACAGAAGCCCCTCTCACCATGGAGGGTTGTGTCAGGAAGGGCATCCGGTGTAAAAACCTATGCAGATTAATCCACTTTGGTGACCCTTTGGGCAGAATACACAGGAGCAGCCGAGTTGCTGGGTGGCTTGATCTATAATAATGCAATTTATTTGCAAAATTGTTAATAACTAAAGCTTTAAAATAAATGGTATGGAGTAAAAACTGCCATGTTATTGTCAAAAATATAGTGGAGTAGAAAAAGAAAGTATCATAACATGTGAGTACTTAAAATACAAGTATATTAAACCAATACTTCATCCAGTGGGATGAGAGCAGATGGGCCAGTCATTTTTTATATCCTTCTCTTGGACATGCCCCTGACTTGGAGTGACCCCAAACAGGCCAGTGGTGCTAAATGGATATCTTAATATATAATAGTTGAAATATTGACAACTCTGTGCTCATAAGATAGACTCATTACACTGATCATACAAACAGACTTTTACTTGTTAATATAATGAGTGTGGATGGGCTTTGAGAACTGCTTCCAATTAAAAACTGGTATTAAATTGTCCGGTCCATTGAAATCTTGTGCCTCTATGCAAAGTGATTCCTTTTGTCAATACTGTCACGTGTTATGACAATTGCAACCCACTGACCTCAAACTTTTGACCCTTTGGAACCCTTTGAGTCGCACGCTGTATTGATGCAGAAAGTGACAGTGACCTCTGAAAGAAACCAAAAAAGTGTGTTGATTCAAGCTGGATTCAAACATTAACTGCAATGACGAATTCCCTTAGCGAGTAATGTGGACGCATTCCAACAGCTAGCCATTCAATATTCAGGACAGAGAAGCTTTCCCTCACAGCAACAGCAGGGATTGCACCACTTTTAATCACAACAAGTGCAATACCTTCAAACCTCTTCTTACTGCTCAGATTACTGTTTCTGTCTGCCTGTAAAGTCCAGAAGCCAGGTATGGTCGCACCGTGGTTCAGGAAGCATGAGTGTCGCAGCGCACACAGCAACGCTTCCTGAAGCACATCAGACTACACTCACTGTGATCCCTCTCAGTGAGTGTAGTCTGAAGCACATCAGACTACACTCACTGTGATCCCTCTCTAGCAATTTTAATCAGCTCATTGACCACGTCAGTATTATTGTCCAGACACTTTCTAATCCCAGTGATGATCCCTGTGATAGCTCCAGCTGTGAAACCCTGTTGTTTCCTTTGTGGCTCCTCTGGGATTTCGTGCAGTAGAATAGTGCGTGGGCAGCTTGTAAAGTGTAAAACTCTGGTAGTGTAAAAACACTGGCAGAATTGTAAAACACGACTTTACAACACTTGGAGAACAAAAAGTATTCATTTCGCCTAAACTTAAATCCCAGCTTTATCAGGTGATAAATTATTTACACGATAAAATAAAAAGTCAGCGTGAGCTGCTGCAACAGGCGACTGCTCAGAAAAAAAAGAAGACAATAATAATAATAATAATAATAATAATAATGTCATTTATAAAGAATCTGACACATAATAACAATGGCATTGATATCAGTAAGAATCATTACTTTATTTTTGTCACAATGCTTAGCAAATAATGTTGTTAAGTTAGGCGCAACTCCTACCTTAACATTTATAGTTTCCCTTTGTGGTGATATCAAAATAATAATTCATCTGTCTGTTGGTGACAATAGGTGTCACCAATAGACATTCCGCCATCTCTTCTCAGCTACTTTGAAACGTCTAAAACCAGAGCAGGAGTTTGTGAGAAACTCATCCTTGAGGAACCTGAAGGTATCGTACCTTATAGCAAAGACATAATCATCATCATCCTCATCCTCCTCCTCACCATCAGCATTTTTCAGGATTTTATCAATTTCTACAGATGTGAAGTTAAGATTTCCTCCCTGCTATAGTGGGTAATATCTGTACTCTCTTTGAATTGCATCTTAGATTTCACAGTATCAAATTACACTAAGGATATGAGGAGTTTGCCAAGTGACCGGAGTAAGGATGTGGATCATCTGAGTGAGCAGGTAAACGGGTCTTCATAATCTAATCTCAGTTGTTTAATTATGTCTAAAACACAGCCACACATGGCCTAATTTCTTTTCTTTTTTTAAAAATTGTTTTTGCTGATGTAGGTCATCTGTGAAACAGAACATGAGGAGAATAAGACGGATAGTCACTCGCTTCAAGAGCCAACAGAGACACAAACCCCCTTTACTCATGATGTGACAGTGCGTCCCAACAATGACGGTAAATTATGTGTAGAAAGGCAACATGAAAAATTAATGCTGTCTAAGCCCCACAAGGTTTGTGTCAGTTCTAAAGTAATTCCGCTGACATTTTGTGAAAAGAAACCTCACACACACACACAGCCTTTCTTCATTTAACATGCCTTTAATGAGTGAATTAATAAATATATTTTGTACATTTACAACCAAATTGAAAGTGCTTTCTGTTTTTAAAGTGCTTCTAAAAACTAGAATAAATGGTACAAAATATTAAAATAGTGGAGTCTCAAAAATACTAAAAGAATCTAAAAACACATCATACCACGCACACGCACACAAAAAGAATTGTTCACAAGAGGTCACTGTTGCATTTGCTGTCATTCGTGTGTGACAGTATTACGAAGAGGTATATATATATGCTTGCTTTCAAACATGAAATTAAATCCAGCATAAAGCTGGTGGCAATCAAGCTTTCTGGAGCCATCGAATTAAAAAGTATGTAATGCACAGTGTGACATGACCTGGATTTCCTGTTGTGGATTTTATGTGTTTTTTGAGTTCTAGGGGCCTTTTTGTACTCCCTGTGTCTCCCGTCTTGTCTCCCTATCTGTGTAGTCCAGTCATGTTCCAGTTCCTGTTTTACTTTGAAGCCCGTTCTGTCTGGTGACCTTGCGTTGTGTTTACTTCCTGCCCCTGATTGTCCTCAGCTGTGCTCCTCTGCCCCCATGTCTGGTTGCTTGTTAGTCCGCGTGTGTTTAGTCACTGTCTGCCCTCTGTTTAGCGTCGCGTCGTCGTTGTTGCTTCCCTGTCCGTGAGTGTGTTGCTCTTCCGTTGTGCTCAGCCTTAAGTATCCTTGGACTTTGTTATTTTGTTGTTTGGCTAATAAAGGCCCGTTTTATGTACATCTGTCTACCTTCAAGTCCTGCGTTTGGGTCCACACCTGCACACTCACCCCGGAACCCTGACACAGTGTTTGAACTGATGGAAATACCGTACCAGTTGTTCAGTCTATATTTGAAAAATTTGGACATCATACAGTGTATTATTACTCATCTCCCTAAGTGCTGCCCTAATAATATACATAATGGGGGATTATATATAATTCTTTATGCATTTTGTTTGGGGCCATTTGTTATTACTGTATAATATGCAATGAAGAGACGATGGGTGGTGTACTACAAGCTAGATTTGGACCTAGAGTGGTACATATGCATGGTTTTCTTTGCTTGTTTGCTGAATTACTGAAGTCTTACATTTCCTCACCTGTCTCAGATGCTGGAATTGATCAAAACATGGAGAATGAGAATTATTTGGCTTTGAAAATCAGCAAATATGAGGTAGAACAAGAGAAATGCCGCTATCAGGAGATGCAGAAAAACGAGGAACGGCGACAGAGAGAAATGGACTTCCAGGAAGCGCTGAAGAAGATAATGGAGGCAGAGAAGGTAAGCTGCTCTCTGTTCTATATTTTTTTAAACATTGGGTCAGGTGGCAGAGCAGTTGTACAGTAATCCCTAGGGGTGGGATAAAATATTGATACTCACTCACTGGCCATTTCATTGAACACGCCTTGCTAGTACTGGGTTGGACCTCATTTTGCTTTCAGAACTGCTCTAATTCTTAATGGCAATCAGCAAGTTGCTGGATAGCATCACACAGTTCCTGCAGGTTTGTCAGCTGCAGACCCATGGTGTAAATTTCCCAGTCCCGTTCTTGACTGACAGGAGTGGCATCTCTTGTGGTCTTCTGCTTGCTGTAGCCCATTTGCTCCGAGGTTTGACATTCAGAGATGCTCTTCTGCATACCTGGGTTGTAACCAGTAGTTATTTGGTCATTAAATTTTGTCTTCTCCCCCCCATAGTCTCCTTTTAACAGGAGGAGACCTCTGGCAGAACCAGGCGGTCTCCTCCTGTTAAAAGGCAGTTCTTCCTTCCCACAGTCACCAAGTGTTTGCTCATAGGGGATCATCTGATTGTTGGAATTTTCTCTCTAACACTGTAGGGTCTTTACCTCACAGTGTAAAGTGCCTTGAGAAAATAAATACATAAATATATATAAATAATAAAATAAACTTGAATTGAACTGAATTTCAGTTTCTTTTGGCTTGTTGAAGTAATCTGTCCATCCTGCTTTGACCTCTAACAATCAACAAGGTATTTTTCCCAGAGAACTGCTGCTCACTGGATAGTTTCTCTTTTTCAGACCATTCTCTGTAAACCCCAGAGGTGGTCGTGTGGGAAACTCCCAGCAGATCGGCAGTTTATGAACTGCTCAGGCCAGCCAATGTGGGACCAACAACATGCCATGTTCAAAATCACATAATTCACCTCTCTTCCCCACTCTGATGCTTGGTTTGACCTTCAGCAGGTCACCTTGACCATGTCTACATGTCTAATTGCACTGAGATGCTCCCGTGTGGTTGGGTGATTAAATATTATATTAATGAGTGGTTAAACAGGTATACTTAATGAAATGTTCAATGAATGTATCACATCGCTTCGTCGTGCTGTATCACATAATAGACTGACACTGAAAGTCCATACTTTAATAAAACACATGGGTATTCTAAACAGATTCCCCTTGTTGTGACGGCATCAAACGAGTGAGGGTGAAGTGCTGTAAAATGAACTGATGATGGAGGTGAAGATAAAGAAACTCAAAGGGGAAGAAAAAAAATCAACAAAACACAATTCAACACACTATTTGTTTAAAAAAAATGTAAGCAGCCATGATGTTGACCCTATTACATCCTATTTGACTGTCACATTTTGTTTCCAGCTCCATCAGACAGAACTTGAACTGATGGCAAAAAGAGCTCAGAAGAAATTTGAACAGGAGTTGCAGCTTCAGCGGGTATGCCTGTCCCTTCTTTCTCCCCCTTTTTTCAACACTTTGACCTGCAGAGGCTCCCATTGTGGAAATTATTTTCTCAGTGGTGACTGAAGTTCAAATGCATCTAAGAATGCATTTTTTTGCCATATTGATTTGATAAATGAGAGGTGCTCAAAATATATCCTTACAGTATATAGCTGTATATATTATATTATAGCTTTCATGCACAAAGCCTAATTCCAAGCAAGTTGAGATGCTGTTTAAAATGTGAATAAAACTGAATATAGTGATTTGGAAATCCTTTTCAACCTATATTCAACTGAATACAGCACAAAGACAAGATATTTAATGTTTACACAGATAAACTTTTTTATTTTATCTTAAATGTACACATATCCTGAATTAGGTCCCTGTTGTTCCATGTTCCAAAGTTGGGACAGAAGCATGTTTACCACTTTGTTATGCTGTATTCTGTTTTTATTTACATTTGTGTTTTGAATTGGGATTTGTAGTTCATTTGATGTATTTCCAACAGTATGTTAAATAAATGAGGAAACTAGCTTCAACTCTTTCACTACCTTCCCCAATTAGGAACTGATTGGTAACTTACAAAAACAAGTGGAGCAAGAGAGGAGGAGGATTGAAGAAGAGCAAAAAAGGAAAAAGGAAGCAGAGGAAAGGAAAATTAAAGAGACTGAAGAAAAGAGGAAGAAGGAAGAGGAATACAGAAGGAAAAGGAAAGAGGAGGAAGACAAAATGAAGGTTGAAATGGAGGAAAAAAGGAAAAGACTAGAAGAGAACGACATTTTGGAGGAAGAAGAAAAGAAAAACACGATAAAATTAAAACTAAGAGAAGAAGAGGAAAGGAGAAAGAAGCAAGAGGAGCAGCAGAAAAAGGAGGAGGAGATAAAGAGGATAACAGAAGAAGAAAAAAATAGGAGAGAAGAAGAGATTAGAAAGAAGAAGGAGGTAAAAATAAAAGAAATACAGCTTAAGAGTGAAGACATGAGAAGAGAGGAAGAAGAGGTGGAGATAAAAAAGCAACAAAAGGAGAAAGAGAAACAGAGAAATAAAAATAGGAAAACTGAGGATGAGGAAACAAGAATAAAGGAAGATGAGAAATTTTCTCTAGTGTTAGCTGGCAAGATGATGACTGAATCAGAATCAGAATCAGAATACTTTATTAATCCTCAGAGGGAAATTACTGAAGATGAAAAGGGAAAATATGAAGAGATGGTAGATATTAAGGAAGACAAGACAAGGAATGAGAGGGAAGAGGAAGAGAAGCAAAGAAAGGAAGTGGTTGGAATAGCTGAGGAGCATGAAGTCAGATTGAAGCAGGAGCAGAAGGGGAGAAAGGAGGAGGAAAGCGAAAAGGCTGAAGTTAAGAGGAAAATGATGGATGAACAGGTGGAGATAAAGGATGACAAAACTAGAAAAATAGAGAACAAAGCACCACTCAAGGGAGGTGAAGAAAAGAGAAGAGAGCATGAGGTAAATGTGGAAATTGAGACGATGGAAAAGGAAGAAAAGACAAAAACAAAAGAGGAAGAACAGATTAAAAGGAGGATAGAAGAAATTGAGACACAGACAGAAGAGGAGGAAATAAAAACCAAGCCACAAATGTGGGGGATTACAGTACACGAAGCAGACAACAGAAAAACAGAATCTGAGAGCAAAACAAAGGATAAAGAGGAGCGAAAGGATGAGGTGAAGAAGCATCAAGAGAGAAATGGAATAGTGACAGAGCAGGATGGGATGAGAACCAAGGATGATGCAATGCATTATGGAGAGGAGGTGAAAGAAAAGATGCAAACAGAAGAACAAAGAGTGACAGAAGAGGAGAAAAGCATGAAGAATACTCTGGATGCTAAAAAAGATGAAGGAGTCACAAGTAAGAATGAGCTGCAAGAGAAGGAAAGAGAACATTTCTGCATGAAATCTCAAAATGACAATGCAGGTAGCCCTGAGCATGCCCTGACCTCACAGCCAGGAGGCAGCACCAAATGGACCCCCACAAGCCCTCATACTTTACTTGGCGACTCCACATCCAGTCCCACCTGCGCTGAAAGTGCAAACCAGCAAGACAAGACCATCAGCCAGACGTCCCTCTATAAAACAGCTGACCAACGAGAACATGCAAACCCTAGCACTTGTTCTTGTTCTTGGCCTGCATGCCTTCCAGAACACGCAGAGCAGAAGAGGCTGTCATGGATGAAGGACTGCATCCCCTGGTCTAAGTTGTCCCTCCAGAACAAGAGGAAGCAGAAGGGATGTGTGCAGAGTCGGAGAGGGCCGAGGAGGCCGGCTGAGGGCCGCGGTCTGCCTGCTCTGTGCCCACACACTCTGCTGCAGTCCACAGGCTGGAAATCCCTGCAGGAGGTAACGGAACACTCAGCCAGGCTCGTTTGTCTCTTCACAAAAATTTTAGCAGGACATGCTCAGAAACAAGCATGCATTAAATGACTCTGCAGGAAAACAAATGTTAAATAACAAATATTAAATAGTGCATTTATAGGAACAATAAAGTAATCAGCAAATGTCACAAATGCTAATGTAACCTTTTAGATTCCAAGAGCCCTGAAACATATTTGGCTGTCTTTCAGGTAACCACAGTGACCTTAGAGGACTTGCCTGCCTGCAGCCTGTCCACTCTTGCTGAGTGTACTCAGCTCCAGTCACTCACCCTCAGACGCTGTGGTCTAAAATCCTTAGAAGGCATCAACCACTTACAAGAGCTCTGGTACATTGACCTACAGGTGCATATAGAGTCACAGTAGAATAAGTTACTGATACAGTTACTCAAGCTTTTGCAGTGATTAACATCAACAGCTTTACTTTTCTTCTCTCTTAGGAAAATTACATCTCATTTGTGGATTGTGAAAATATGAGCAACTTACGAGTTCTTAGACTTGCCCACAACAAACTTACTTCAATCCATGGTTTAAATGGTGCTGAAAATTTGGATGTTCTTGACCTCTCCCACAACTCCATCACCCGTATTGGTGAGAACTACCTAATGAAATGCTGATATTTATTGGAAAAAAAAGAAAAGAAAAAAAAAACACACAAAGAATTGTTGACACTGTACTGTCTGTGGTTGTGGTTTGAATAGTTATTTCCTTTCATATCTGAATTCCTGGTAAGCCTGAAATACTATACAAGAAAGGGAAAATTGACTTTACAGGAAAAGGGAATCATGACACCACCCTTCTTCTTCTTCTTTCTTCCGCTCGCTTTTGAGGTCACCACAGCGGTGGTCTGGATCTCACCCTATCCCTTTGCACCCTCTTCTGTCACACCAGCCCTCTGCATATTCTCCTTCACTACATCGCTGAGGTCTTCCCCCTTTCCTTCTGACTGGCAGCTTCATCTTCCTTTGTCCAATATATCCACTCATCCCTCTGCACATGTCCAAACCCTCGTAACCCCACATCTCTTACTTTATTCCAAAATTGCTCAACCTGAGCTGTGTCCCTCTAATGTACTCATGTCTGCTCCTGTCCATCCTGGTCACTCCCAAAGAAAATGTCAACATCTTCAGCTCTGCTACTTCCACTGCTTCCTCCTGTAGTTTTGTCAGTGTCACCATCTCCAAACTGTACTTCACTGCTGATCTTTTAAACCTTTCCTTTCACTCTTGCTGCTATCCTTTTGTCACAAATCACCCTTGACCCTCGTCTCCACTCGCTCCACCTTGCATGCACTCTCTTTTTCACCTCTCTTGTCCACTGTCCATTGCTTTGGATGGCTGGCCCCAGAGATCTGTGTCACAAAGTGGGATTTGTGCTTATCCAGATAACTTTAGGGTTAACTCTAGGTTTTCAGTACTATGAAGGTGGTTCACATCTTACCGGGTTATATCACCAACCTGACCAATCAGTTCTCTGGAAAACAGCATCACTAATCCTGGAAGATCCTTTAGACACCTTGACACAGATAATAGGAGGATCTGAAGTTTTCTTACCTGCATCAAACAGCTTTGAAGATCAGTAATAAATGCAAATTCTTAGACGCAACTTCACTGATTTCATTTTCCCCCTCCTTTTGGCTGCAGACAGTTTTAGAACAAGTCTATTGATCTTTGTGGATTAACATATGATCCTAAAAGAGGACACCTATTTGTACTTTGTGGACCTTCATATCAATTGTGCATGTAGAATAATCCTACATTTGAATCTTGTTTTTTTAAATTTTTATTCTTTTTATTCTTTTCTTGCTCTTGAATCATTAAACAGCATCTAAATATTAATTTAAGGGAATAGCAATCATAATCCACCAGATTCTTCCTCTCTGTGATACTCTGTGAACTTCCACAGTCAGCATTTCTGCAGAATTCTCTTCCTGGCTTCAAGAAAGCTAAAACTGTATTAATACAGTAGAGCTTTTACAGTGTGTACAGTATAGTGCACACGCATTCATACAGAGCTTTTTATACTAAACGGCTCTACAACTTGATTTCAGTCTGTATTCTGTGTTTAACCTCTTCATATTTTTTCATATCTTAGTTCTAGCTTTCTTCATAAAATCACCTGCTTTGCTGCCAGTAGACTTATCCATGTTTGTGATTGGTCAGATGCCGCCAACTCCACCCTTTTCATGTGAACTCACTTGAAGCTGGATTAATAGACCCTGGGGTGATTTATTGAGTTGATAACCACCTTCATGTGTATTCTGATTGTCAGTGTTAGGTTAAGTGAAGCCAGATAATGAAAAGAGATCCTGCATGTGTTGAACTTGCTTCATAGTACAGGGCTGTGGTATGCATATGATATAATATAGGGTCTTATAGGTAAAGTCCATTGGGCTTTTACACCCAAGCCTATCCGCAGTTTCCGTAGCGTGAAGTGACTTAGGAGTTAACCTCCTCCTGGATGGGACACTAGTCCATCACAGGTTACCTTCCCAGTATTTACTGGTACCCATTTCTACTGCTGGGTGGACAGAGG
>VUQH01017118.1:7040-28443 GCA_015106775.1 Etroplus canarensis | reverse complement strand
ACCACAGCGGTTCATCTGCCTCCACCTCACCCTTCCCCTGCATCCTCTTCCCTCACACCTACCCTCTTCACATCTTCCTTCACTACATCTATGAATCTTCTCTGTTGTCTTCCTCTCCTCCTCCTGCCTGGCAGCTCCATCTTCAACACCCTTTGTCCAATATGTCCACTATCCCTCCTCTGAACATGTCCAAACCATCTCAGCCTTGCCTCTCTGACTCTGTCTCCGAACTTCTCAACATGAGCTGTCCCTCTGATGGACTCATTTCTAATCTTGTCCATCCTGGTCACTCCCAGAGAAAATCTCAACAAGCTCTGCCACCTCCAGCTCCACCTCCTGTCTCCTCATCAGTGCCACCGTCTCCAAACCATCTTGTAAACCTTCCCTTTCACTCTTGCTGCTATCCTTCTGTCACAAAGCACTGTCACAAGAGGAGTGGGCCAAAATTCTTCCACAACAATGTGAGAGACCCATAGCCATACAGAAAACAACCACTTCAAATTACTGCTGCTAAAGCTGGCTCTACAAGCTACTGAATCACAGGGCGTACTTCACGTTTCCACATGGCTGCACAGAGTCCTGTGAAAATTCTTTTGTCTGATTGGTTTGAGCTCTTACTTTCAAACAGACTCTAGCTTCTTTTCACTTGGTAAAATATACACTTTTCATTTGATATATCAACTAAAATCCCCCCAGAAATGAACATCAACATTTTTTCCATACAACCATTTTTATTATTTGTATTTTTAATTAAGTTAACAGCTATTTAATTAATTTTAATTACGGTAACTGCATAAATAATATCTGTAATCAGATCAAATAAATCAGCAAACACTTTGGAGCCATTCAGCATGTACCTGTGTGAGTCTCCACCCTCTGCTCCTCCAGATATCTCTCCACCAGTTGGTAGACAGAGAACCAGTGTTTGGTGGACTTCTCAGTGTGCCGCTTCATCGTGTTGTCCAGACTGCTCGCCCAACAGCTGCCGCACAAAGACAACATTTCAACAGCCTTTATCACAGCTAAAAGCAGCTTAACTTGAGGGCTACAGTAGTTTGTATCTAAAGAGTAGCAGAATATCCAGGCTGGACTGAACCAATCTCTTTCTTACGTAAGCTCCAGCTTGCGCCACTGAATAATGAGCCGTGTGACGGGTTCCAGTTCCTTCCTCAAAGAGACCGAGCGGCTGGCGTTATTCTCCCAGTCCTAATGGGGACACCAAAGGGAAAACGAAGATCACTTCGGTGCAACGACCTCACACGTGTGAGTGAGCCATGATGGTTCAGTAAGTATCTTGCCGGCAGGGCTCACCTGTGCTTTGCCGAGCAGAATCTCCAGCCCGTTCAGGAACTTCGCCAGCGGGCTGGCCAGACTGAAAGCCATGATCCTCTCCATCACCGCAGTCAGCTGAAAACAGCACAGGCACACATGCAGGATTACACTTCAGAAAAGAAGAATAAAGTGTAGTTACTGAGATCCTATGAAGTATCACACCAGTGCAAAAATGCTGCATCACAGCTGCTTCTGTCAAACCCACAGTGGAGCGAACTGACCTGTACGAGGGCAGGGTGCTCGGGCCAGTCCTCGAGTCTCTGCTTCACCGCTACACTCAGCTGCTCCAACACGGGGAGACAGAGGCGGGCCTCGCTCATGTTGGGTTGCTGGTAAAAGTCATACGGTCCTTCAGAGGTGACAGTCAGGCCATCAAGACCCCCAGAGCCCAGCACAGTGTTCTGGAGGAGGGTAGAGAACAGCAGTTCACTGCCCATCAGCTGCTGGTTTAGGTCAGAATCTAAAAGGAAAAACAAAATTTTATATGAAAACACCGCTACTGTGTTACTAGAAAAGGATGAGCGCATGCAAAGTTACTAACCAATCAGGTGATAGAAGTGTGACATCACAGGATAAGCAATCTGATAGGAGGAGACCAGGGCTTTGATGTGTTCTTTGCTGTGATTGTCTGGTGGCGTGCTCTTGTACCAGAGTGATTGGGCGTATCCCAGACACAGGCGCTGATGCACCTGGACCATTGTGTTCATGGCAGCAGGAGACAGAGAACCGATCTCAGCAGAGTCCTCCGGGGTTACGTCTTCGTCTCCATTCAGACCTGTGTCAGCTGGTCCTTCTAAACTCGGCTGGGAAGTGATGTCTGCAAAGTCCTGGATTAAATACATGGACATAGAGTGAGCTATAAATGGATATTTGTGCTTTCCATAAGTGCGACCTTTGGCCAACATCAGCCCTGAACTTTGGACAAAATTCTTCTATTATAATATTTTTTATAAATTTGCAGACTTATTTAAATACAGCTTGATTCTGTTTCTGTTGCCAAGAAAGAATTAAATGTTGCATCAATGGATCACAGAGCTATGAAAACTGAACAGGTTTTATTTCCAAAATAATATTTAACGTGGCCTTACATTACAAAACATATTCTATTGGATGGTCACGTTATGTTCAATACTTAAGACAAGGTGGTTATCATCAGGACACACAGTTTAGGTGCATCATCGCCTACCTTGCTGAACTGAGGAAACTGCCGTCTGAAGTCCTGCTCCTCCTGCTCGTCCTCAGTCAGTCCTGAACCGTGCAGTCGGCTACGGCTGCGGTACAGACTGGCTTCCATCTGCTCACGTTCCTTCCTCCGTCTCTCCTGATCATCCCACTCATTCACCAGAGCCTGAACACAGAACAAGAACTTTTTAACATTCATTCAAGGTCGTGGAGGTGCTGGAGTCTATCCCAACTGTCATAGCACGAGAGGCGGGGTACACCCTGGACAGGTCACCAGTCTGTCACAGGGCTAAAGAAACCTATTTACACTTTATAAAAAAAAAGAATAAAACCCGATCAAAGCCCTAACCTGACAGACGTGTCTGAAGATCCTGCGTGCCTCGTCGCTGAACTCTCCTGTGGACAGGGTGTGGCACTGCACATAGAGCAAAGCGTTCAGCAGCAGAGTGGAGGAGTGGGGGATCACACGCTCCGGGTCCTGCTGGGGCAGGAGCTTCACAAGGCTGTGCAGAATGTCCATGCAAGTCCTGGAACACAGAAAGTCTGCCCGAGCCAGGTAGGATGGCAAGCTGGAGGACAGGAAGGGGAAGGCCAGAAGGCAGGACACCAGCTTGGGCAAACCAGGTAAAGGAGTCAGAGAGGCAGCCACCTGGGAAGCTACCAATCTCATTCCATGCCGGAGCTGAAGGACACCAGTCCTCACTGGCCCGACAACATCAGGGTACAGGGGGTAGTCCTCGAGCAGCCTCTGGCAGAAACGCTGCTGGGAGTTCTGCCACACAGCCTCCTCCTTCAGCAGGGCTTGGACTCCCGACTTGGATTTGGAGGAAGAGGAGCCCTGCAGGGCCTTCAGCAGGTGGGAAAGAAGGTCCTCCACAGCTGATGCCTGGCCAATGCTGCACAGGTAATGCTGGAGTTCCTGGAAGAGTCGACCGTACTGGGGCTCGTGAGGGCGACAGGCCTGCTTCCTGGAGAGCTCAGCTATCTGCTCCTTCACCTGCTGCATGCGGATCCACAGATACCTGGAAGCACAAATCACCTAATACAACTTAGTTTCTCTTTGTGTTGCTTCTCACAAAGTATTTAAATGGCATTAATATTACAAGAGCATCTCATTTTCCTCTCTTTCATACTTATATATACTTATATCTAATGAAACGTCTGTAATATAAGCAAGTTCCCCACTGGGATTAATAAAGGATTCTGATTCTTTTTAAAATCGGAGCCCCTTTTTCTGGGTTTTGACACTAATCCTCTTAATATAAACATTCTGATGACAATCTGATAGCAACAGAGCAACTGATAGTTGCTTAACTTGAGCACATAGTATACGTTTTTCATTAGAAATGCCTACATGTAAAAGTAGTGACCAACATACAGGTGCGAGTGAAAGCCTGTGAACCCCTCAGAATGACCATTTCTGAGCGATGCGGTTTGAAACAACAAGTGTGAGCACTAAATAAATGAGCCACGCCGCGTACATTAAAGACAAACCACTTTTAATACATTACTGAGAGCATCGCTTAAGTGAATTATCCTTGAAAGCTCTTCACAGAGGAATGCAAATCCTTTCTGAGTTGCACACTGCCACTCGTGACTGAACTGCACCACACAGAGCTCGACTCCGACCTGATTCGAGGATGCTGGAAGCCGTCAGTAGTGCTGCTCTCCTCCAGTTCTGCTCCGGTCGTCAGCTGAGACGACAGGCTCCGCCCTCTCCACTCCTCCTGCAGCAGAGCCAGCTGTAACAGACACAATGAGACAGAGTTTCTCAACTCTACTGTAGTAATTACCCTTCAACCTGAGAAAACAGTCTTTAAACATACCTGAGTTAACTGAACTAAGGCTGATCAATTAATGAGGCACTGGCAGTGGATATTGTGTGGAATCAACTCAAACATTTCTTCCACAGTGTCAGTGTGCATATACATTCCTTACATATTCAGTTACATGCATGAGATTTTTTTTCCTCTGTCAGAAAAGTAGCAGTAGCTGACCTCTTGCTGTGCGTAGTTGAGTTTGTAGGCCCTCTTCACAGCTGGGTCAAAGATGGTCTGTGGTGTCCACACTTTGACCTGCAGCAGGCCCATGTTGATCCAGAATACTCCCGAGCGAGCCAGTGAGTTGGAGCCTTGGACTTTGCTTTGGACGTATTGCTGCAGGCAGGTAAGGCAGGCCTCCACCAGGCCATCAGGGAGGAGATTTGGAGGCAGGAAGTCTCTGAAGACCGTCTGGATCTCCTGGGCAGCGATGAGCGGATCGGGGTCTTCCACCAAGCTCTCACAGCTCTCCATGTAGCCCTCCTGCAGGGATGGAGGCAGCAGGTCAGCCATGCTCTGAAGCTGCCGACGCAGGACTGCACCCTGGAGCCTGAAGTCCGTACCCCTGGGGATACATAAGGTGATCCTCATTAGCACAGTCTGAAATAAAAGGTCCTGGAAACAACATTGAATGTTTTATTATACCTGAAATCAGCGAGCACATGCATGGCCATGTTGTCCCAGAGCACAGCAGAAACATCCTGCAGCTGCTGAATCCTCTCCTTCCACTCCCCCAGGCTGACATGGGAGAGAGAGAGCAGGGTCTCTCCTGAGGGCTCCCATCGGCCACCTGTCTCACTGCTGCTGAGCACTCCCAGCATGCAACGGGACCAAACTGCTTTAGTCAGCAGGGCTGGAC
Organism: Etroplus canarensis; assembly: GCA_015106775.1. Taxonomy (NCBI): domain Eukaryota; kingdom Metazoa; phylum Chordata; class Actinopteri; order Cichliformes; family Cichlidae; genus Etroplus; species Etroplus canarensis. The sequence goes on along the minus strand of VUQH01017118.1, from coordinate 23,250 downwards.
CCTGAAAACCACATTACATACATTTATTAAAACAGCAGACGCACCAACGTGTTTGCTGATCAGTGGCTTTGGAGATATTACTAGCTGGTACCATGTTCTCTGTTCCTTGGTGCAGCTTTGGACCTGTCCAGGCCTCACGACTCAGAGGGTCCCATTTAAGCCAGCGGTCTGGGTCTGAGGTCACACTGCAAGTCCACAGAGCCGCCAGAGCCTCCGACAGCAGCTCACACCACACAAGCGGCAGCTCCTCAGCTGGCTGGAAGGCAGAAGGACAGAACCAACATATTTGTCTTCGTCAGTGAGATAGACGGATAGAAATAAAGAGACTGCTCTAAGGGATTGTGACCTAAGAGCCTCGTCCTACTGACCCTGTCACTGCTGAGCAGGAACCACAGCGGCTGCAGCTGGCTGACATTCATCGGGGTGGACTGGAGGCAGTAACGGAGGTGTCTGGAGAGTTCCCGACGTAAGCAGTCCTCAGTCTCCTGGTCACTGCAGGTCAGCATGAAGAGTTCATTAAACAGTTCATTAACAGCACACAGAACACACGGGCTTTTTTGTTTTGAGGTAGATGAGTTTTACCCAGGAGAAAGAGCCAGGTGCAGCAGGTCTGTGCTGAGTCGCAGCTGGTTTAGCACAGCCAGTTCCTCCATCAGGGGCCAGAGCTGGACCCTGCGGCTGAGCTGCTGCAGCTCCTTTCTGGCCACATGGACTCCGTCTGCGGGCTCGTCCTCCTCCGATACGGAACAAACCTCCAGGAGTCCTGTGGAGGTCATGCGGCACTGCTGCTGCTCGACGCTCGACACCAACCTCTCCAGCACCCCTTACAGGAAGATACAGTAAGATTGATTTTAAGAATAAGTAACATTTCCCACAGATTTATATTCTGTTCAAGGCAGTGGATCAGTAAGAGAATTTCCAAAATAAGCGCGAGGGTTCTGGCCACGAGTAAAGAAAAAGCAATGTCACTCCTGGGATTAATAAAGCATTCTGATTCTGATTAAAGAGATTTTTTTACATATGAAAAATGAGTCAATAAATGTACTCAGACTGGAAACAACAGAAATGAGGACCCACCTAAGCAAAGTCTCTGTGTAGGAAAGACCAAAAGGATACTATGTGGACAAATCATTAAGAATCTTGGGCCAAACACCACAGATATGCAACAATCGCATTTTACGGCAGAAGCTTCTCTGTGACACAAGCTCACCAGAGTTTTGTGGCTCCAACTGGTTGTTTGCTAGCAGAACGAGGCCCCAGGCTTCTAGGAGACTCTCTTTGATGTCCAGCCCGAGTCCAGCACCCTGAAGTCGGACCAGCTCTTGCTTCCAAGGACCTGTGGTGCTATCCAGCTTGAGCTCGCTCACGTCCAGGGCTTTGCTCATTAGCCTGAGCCGAGCTGCACACTCAGCCACCGACTCCAGCTGGAGAGAAAAGAGGGATAGAGAGTGACAGATGGTACTTGGACTGTTCTTTCTTTTGTTCATATTAGAGCAAAAAAAAAAAATGCTGTTACCAAGATAAAAACAGCAGGATGAAGCCTAAATGTTTGTAAAGTAGAGCTGATTAAAAAAAAAAAAGCATCCACACCTTGAAAGGAAGAGCTTTCCCCAGGGTTTTCTGAATGCCTTTCAGAGCCATGGTTACAGACACCGGGGTGGACAAAACAGTCTGGATGGCTGCTGAGACTGCCTGCAGCTCTTGGTGACCTCTATTTTTCAGCGCAGAAAGAGATTAGTCGCAGAAGTTTGAAAATAGCTGAACAACTACCACAGATGCAAGAATATGTAAAGTAGTACAAATATTTGTGCAGGGTGTGACGTGTAGAGAAGCAGGGGCTTACTCGAGCGTGGTGTCAGCGTCTCCCAGCAGGAGCTGCGGCAGCCGGAGAACGAGGTGTTTCTGCACCCACTGCCAGTGCAGAGACAGCACGGAGATGCCCTGCGAGTCGGCCGGCAGCGTGCTGCACACATCCCAGAAACGATCGAGCCACTGCAGCCGCTGCAGGATCTACACACAACGACAGGTGCAGGAGTATGGACACCATCAAATTTTGAGGTCCTGTGGAATCTGAGGGCTGCTTCTCATTTTACAACCGTGGTGTGATTTCAAGGTTCGAGTAGAGCTTTTGTACTGTCTTTGGTCTACCCAGTTTAGAAACCACTCTGTTTGAAACAAGCTGTGGATCCTGTCTCTTTATGCACCCAGTCTCTCTAAAAAAACAAACACTTTCTTCTGATCTGAGGAACTGATACTAATACTGTAGGAGCAGAAACAGAGGAGACTTCTGTGCTGGAGTCATAAAAATATCACCATAATGTAATTTTACCTGTGATTTTGAGAATTATTTAATGGCATCAAAATTTCAAAATCTACACATAGTAACAGAATATCTGTTGACTAAATAGTTCAGTCATGCTTTATGTGAACACTACACGGAACAGTACAGCAGAGGCCCTGAAAACCTGCAGCCATTGTACAAATAAAAGCAAATATGAACTGAACTGGACTTAAAGTGGGTGTTTGAGTGTAATGAAATATATCAAGGAGATATAAAACCCTCCTAGTCCTGAAACGATGCCGGAAATGTCAGTGTGGCAGCATTAAACGGCACACTGTGGTTAGTAGTACTGATGCAATAACTATGAAGATGCCAGTATTAATGTCATTGTTTTAGTAGCGGTTGCAGTGGCAACAGCAGTAATTGTGCACGCGCATATTCTTGTACAAAAGCCAAAACCTCGCTTTCACGTCCTTAAATATTCAGGTTTGAGGTTTGTTAACATTTTAGATTGACCAAGAGCACTGCTGCTGTTAAATAATCAAACTAATCCTCAAAAATGCAACTGGCCTAATAACTGTGCACACAGTGTAGCTCAAGGAAAAGGTGATAGCAGGTGATAAAGGCAGGGTTTTGACCTCAAACATGATGTGGTCTGAGATGTAGGGCTGCCCGCTCTGCACAGCCTGCAGGGTGAAGGAGTCCCACAGCTCAAAGAAGGTCCGCAGGTGCATCAGCACAGGGTGGGGCAGGTGACCGATATCCACAGTCCCTGTGAGGAGAGGATGTTCTTGCTTTAGAACGTAATTCTAACTCAGTTATACAGAAGACGTGATGCTTCTAAAGCTTAAATGCCCGACGCGTGCTGTGCCTACCTTTACTGAAGGCTGTGGCTATTCTCAGGACAGAGCTCTGAGCCGACAGGTTGATAGCACAGGTGCAGATAACAGACCTCTCTTCTCTGTCCATCATCAGCACAATCCTACCACACAAACCACAGTTTATCAGTCGTTCTATACAACTTTACATAGTTAAAAGAACACTGTTATTTGAAGAGTTGAAATGCCAGATAACAAGTAGTCCTACCTGTTGGCCACTGCATTTAGCGCCTCCAGGAACTCCACGTATCTCTCCTCATCCTCAAAGTTGCACTTGTTGGCTAAAATGTCGAGGTATTGCTTGTTCCAGCGCATATCCACCAGAATCCTGTATTCATCTGGCAACGTGACATTGATTAAGACGTAGTCATTTGCGACAGACACAGATGAAACAGATGAAAGTGACAAACAAGCCCCGTTTGTTCACTTTACCTGGCAGCTACAGCAAGCATTTTAATAGCTTTATGGACACAACATCCCAAATTTTTTGGTTTGCAAAGTTTTAACAGCTTTGTTTTTTGACTGTTTTTTCTTCATGTCTTTTGACAACCGTCAACAGCTAGCTCTTTGGTAAGCATATTCTACCACGCATTTAAGATTGCTGCTCCAACTCAGTCAGTCTAATATCATCTAATAGTAGAAATGCACACGGGCAAAATATTAAAATAAGAAATTACTCATGAATTAATAAATAAACACACAAAACATTGGACTTTTTTCTAAATCTGAATTCAATATTCAAATGTCCGTGTCCTGAAGTCTACCTCAGAATGCTTCACATTCATCTACACACGAGGAACTTGTAGCTCCTCAACAATAAATGGACTACTCACAGCAGGTATTACTACAAGTATTCACCCATTTGCACGCACACTCATTCAGCAGTTTATTGTGTGCCTTTAACGATCACACACAGATTTGCACTCTGATGGATGCATGCTGACTGGAGGAGCTGGGCATCGAACTGCCATGTTTTTGATTGGAAGACAACCCGCTCTACCTCTTGAGCCACAGCCGCCCCATTCGATTTTTCACAGAACAAGACAAAAGAGTGATTAAAGAAGAAGAGAATCACAGAGAGGTCACCTGTGCTGTGAGGCTGGAGCAACTCTGCCAGTGACTTGCCCTTGGCAGCGAGCTTGCTACCAAACACCGCCTTTAGAGCCCTGTTTCCTGCTTCCACCTGGACCAGTGCTGCATCTGCAAGAGTTCACAATCACATTGCTTAGGGATCTAAAGTGCTGAATAGTCCTGAAAGCCCTGTGTCTGCTTGCAAAAACATTTAACTTGAATTCTTGACATTAATCATGTTTTGGAAGAGTAAAAAAAACCCCTTTGGTTTAAATCTAAATGTTTGCGTTTCTATGTGTCATATCTTTGCACTGTTACAAACCAGGGGCATATTTGTAGCTCTTCCCCAAGTGTGACAGCCAGCTGCTGCGCATGATCCAGTCCCCATGAGAGGCTCTCTCTGTGAGCAGTCTCACGGCTGTGGGGATCAGCCGCAGAGCATCTCCATCTTCCAGATCCACCACTCCTCCAGAGAACACCAGACCTTCATGGACACCGCTGCTCTGCAACACCCTCTGTAGGTCGCTCAGACTTAGAGGTTGACTCCTGCAGAAACACTTGGTGTCATTACCTTTTGAGGAATTACCATGCAGCTCATGTAAATATGCCATTTACCATTCTTACCTTTTGCCTTGCAGGCTGAGAGTGTTCAGGCAAAATGAGAGGACCTGCCCGTCTCTGAGGACAGTGGAGAAGCAGGACTCCTCCGTAGAGAGGAGGGCAGAGGGGAAGCTGTCAGGCCAGACTCCAGCGCACAGCAGCCCACTGCCCCAGTCCTCTGTGTCCAGGATGCCCAAGTGCTGCTCAATCACCTGCTGGGCTTGCTGGGGAGAAAATGCACTCATGTTTATTCATCATCTGTTAGAAAGTGTCAAAGTATCCAGGGTTTCCTCTGGTATTCGAAGGGCTCAGATGCTGGCAGGGTTGTGGAGGAGTGGTGGTGTCCAAACTTCTTCAAGATAATTAAAAACGTGGAGTGGGAAGCGTGACAGGTACTCTCTGATGCTTTTAGACTCTTGTCTACACATCTGGCTGGCACCTGTGCCAGATATCTAGGGGTTTGCTGTCACTTGCATCCAGGGCTTTGTGTCTGTCGTATATAGAGGCTTTATTTCTTTGTTTTTCCATACTGAGGGCATCCTTAGCTCGTATCTTAGCTACTCCTTGAGAGAATCGTGCCTTACAAATAACCATCTCATTGCCTCTTTATGAGAAATGCCACTCAAAGAGAATCCACTGTATTGAAGATAAGGAAGCTACTGGTGTGAAAGGAGAACAAACTGTACTTTGAGAAGTTTATCCTGAAATGTCAACTTGTGAAAAATAATGTACAGATGAACCTGGAAATGACTGAGGGTTTGTGGTAGATAAAGATTAATTGGTGACAAAATTAGGATTGAAAAGGGTCAATGTAAATTATCTTGGTATCCAAATTGAGATTGACAGGGTAGATTATATTGGAGTCAGGTTTGGGGGTCAACAGTCTATAGATTAATGTAACGTTAGGAGGAGGACTTGAGACCCTCCTATAGAGTATAAAGAAGGGGAGTCAGGATTCCTTGGAGCGCTTCTACTTTTCCTCTACTACCTGACACGATGTTGGTCTGCCAGGGGTTTCCAGAGGCCAAGTCACTTTTCTGTCTTTTGCTTATTCTTGCTGCTGCATTAAAAGTTTGCTGCCAGCACCCTGGACTTCTGAGTTCCTGAATTATACAAAGAATGATTGAGTCCAATAGCTCAGAGGCTAGGGGCTCTCTGGGCTATTTTTGTCCTTTTTTTTTTTGACACTACAGTACCCAGAGAGAATTCACACAGGCTCAGAACATTCAAACTTCACACAAAAAAGAATATCACATTTTAGAGAAATCTCCAGCTACTACACTATGACATCAGAAGCTTTTGGTTACACTGGAGATATCACCTCATCTTAAGGTGACTGTATAGCAGTGTGTCATCAGCATAACGGTGTTCCCTGTAAAAGAACAGCAGTTACAACAATTTTGTGCATCTACAAATGTTGTTTTGACAGCCTGTAAACCAACAGAGAAATCGTGAGGTTTACAGGTGTTCAAGGGGCCGAAAATCTAGTTAAGACTTTTACTTCCTACGGTTAAACTAATGCAGCATCCTTGAAGGACACCTGAGATGAAAGCGACACTACGCTGACAGATAATAGCAAGACAAGAGAAATATTCAAGATGTGGATGCACTGATAAGGGGTTGTTGGTACCTTTTGGCTGGCAGTAGTACGCTGGCAGAAAGAGTAGGCCTCTCCACAGGCATGCTGCAGGGCGCTGGGCAAATCCACACCTCTCTGCAGCTGGCAGGACAGCAGGGTGGCAGCATGGAGGAGGGAGGCCACTGAAGAGGCCGGGGAGTCTGAGAGGAAGAGGTCAGAGTTTCAGATAAACGCTGCAGACCAACTGACTGCGTCTTTATATTTGTTTCCATTTGCTATGTTGTCAGCACTTACCCCAGATGGCAGCTTTAATGCTTTTATGTATTTCAATCAGCAGATCACAAACACAGTCCCCAGTCACCCCAGCAGTGTGAAGCAGGGTCTTCAGGTCCAGCGTGTCCCAGCAGACACCTTCATGTTCACCTGGGATGTAAATCTCTACCCCTCTGTTCCTCATGGCTCTGGAGAGCTCTCCGTGCACGGCATCCATGGTCAGGAACAGCCTGAAAAAACGCGCACACGCCAACTGAGCATGGACTTCTTCAGTGACTTCAACAACCAGTGAACACGTTCTACTTTTTGCTGTTTACCTGAAGTTAGGATGTGGGGTAATTTTGGGGGTGTTCCCATCTATGACGCCGCGTTCGTTGATGATGAGCGATCCACCAGGCTCCAGCAGCGCATTGAGGCGATCCAGAACTGAGGCGCTAATCACAAAAACGCATGCATTTGGCAAGAGTGCTTTTTCAAGCTTGATTTAAGGTGTTTTCAGCTCTTACTGCTTCTAAATTTAAAATGCAATTAAAAATGCTTTAAAATCTTGTGAGACAAAACAATCCAAATACAGCGAACGTTTCTTACTTGCAGAAGTTCACATTATCCATGAGCAGCCAGTCACCGGCCTGGAGGGACTGGACCAGCATACCATCCAACCATTCAAAACCTCCGTTTGTCCAGCCATCCTCCAGCTGAGCCAGACGCTCCTTCAGCAGTGTGAAGTCCGTCTGCAGCTTGGACATGTCTGGGGACAACGCAAGTCATGTTACAGCTCTGGATTTTGGACTCTGCATCTTATATTTACCGTACAAGAAAGACAAGAAAAGACTTGAAAGGTGCAGCATTCAGTTGGCCGTTACCAGTGAACACTTTGAGTTTGGTGTTGAGTTTCTGCAGGAGGAGGATGATGACCTCCAGCTTGTTCAGTGCCTCAGCGTTGACTGTTCCTCCAGTTCTTTGCAGTCCTTCCTCCTTCAGCCAATGGCAGAACAGGCCCCATGTCTGCAGCAGGAACTCTGTGTCTTGGATGCCAACATCCAGTGACATCAGTCCACGCCTTATTACCATGGCAACTATATAATCCACGCTCTCCAGAACTTGCTGCCACGGGCGCATGATATCCACCTGGAATGAGGAAAATGGGGGAAGACAGCAAAGTGATGCGGCCCACTGTTTTTAGGCAATAAATGCAAATTAGAAACCGGAGCTCCTGGTGTTACCTGCTCAAAGCCTCCCAGCAGCTCCGTAGTGTCCATGGCGCTGTTCATGGCCATGACTCTGAGGCGGTGTCCCGTCAGCAGAGCGAGCAGTCTCACCAGACTGGTCTTACCACTTGCTGTGGGTCCAACCAATATGGTCATCCAGCCCATCTCCACGCATTTCATCAGGGACTCCAGGGGCCGCAAGCACTGGTGTGTGATAGACAATGGCGGGTCCAGGGCCACAGGGGCTCCGCCACTGCGATGCAGCACAGAGAAGCCAACCTGCAACAGCAAACCACGGGAGAAAAATGTCTAAACTACGTTCATTTAATAAAATGTGAGCAGCTACAAAACAGGATGCGCTTTATTTGTTTCGACAAACCTGTAGGTTGAGCGGAGTGATGTGGAACTCTCTGGAGCCACAGTAAGGCTCAAAGTCCTCCCCAAACACCTTCCTGAACACAGACAGCACCTGTGTGGCACAGAAGGGGTTTCACAAACTAGACTCCATGTTTTACCGCTAATGTGATAAAAAATGTGGCTTTTTATGTTCATTTTACAGAGATAATTCAGTACATAGGACAAAAGCACCTAGTTACTAACAGTTATCACTGTAATCATGTATAGCATATTCATGTTTAATAATACGATGAGGTGCCTGTGTTACACTGACAGACCTATTGTGTTGTCTACCCCTCAGTGACAGCAGACCACATAACACCGAGTCTCTCTGTATTATCAATTAAAGTCACTGTAATGGAACCACTAAAAATACCCTCCATACAGCTAACTAAAACAGTACCAACAAAAACTGAACAACATAACCTTTATCAAGGCAGAGTTCATTACTGGCTGTTGTACTACACTGCAGTACTTGTGGCCATGTGTACCTAATAACTGGCAACTTAGTCGAGCAGTACCCCAGGACTAGAGTAAAAAAGGTAGCTGTGAATAGATATCGCAGACAACATCGTGATCTGTAGTGAGAGTAGCGAGGAGGTGGAAAAGAGAGCCTAGAGAGGTGGAGGTACGCAGTAGAGAGAAGAGGAATGAAAGTCAGTAGAAGTAAGACAGAATACATGTGTGTGAATGAGAGGGAGGCAGGTGGAACTGTGAAGATGCAAGGAGTAGAGGTGGTGAAGGTGGATGAGTTTAAACACCTGGGCTCAACCACGCAAAGCAGCGAACAGATAGCAAATTTGAGATGTACTAGTTGGATGTAACCCTGACTGTTCTTAGCAAATTGCAGCATAACTTTAACATCAGCAATCTACAACCACACCAAATAGTACAAATGAGTCAAAAGCAGCAAACTAGTATGTATGTATGTATGTATGCATGTAAACTAGTATGCACTATGAGTGCGCCTTCTGTGTGACCTCATCATAAGCTCAAATACCAATACCCCAGCCCCTCAGGCTGGCCTAGTGCTGCTCATGTCAGGGGGGCTTGGACTCCCCTTCTATATAATAGGCTGACATAGGATCAGTTATCATTCAAAACTACCTTACCTCTTTCATAGCGAGGAGGGTGGTTTAATGTTTGAGCTTCTGATGAGGTCACACAAATGACTTCATCAGAACCTAGTGTCTTTATTCACTGTCCCAGGGTTCTATAAGTTATTGTTATTTTCTCTCATTCTTACATAAAGTCAAAATATTGTAATGGGCAGATTATAAAGTTATTTTCAGCAGGAGCAGATTCAAACTCTGAGTGGGCCAAACACACACCCCTGTAGAGCACATTTCCCAGCATCCCCACTAAAACATCAGTTTGTTTGAGTATAACTGGCGTATGGTCATACCACCTTGGGAATACTCAATCTTGTCTGATTTTGGACTCTTAGCAGGGATGAGCCTTGGATGAAAAACTGCACAGGAACACCAGGTGCTGTAAAATTGCTTGGCATGTTGGTGCAGTGACTAGCCCTGCCCCCTCGCAGCAAGAAGTCTCCTGATTTGAACGCTGATGGGGACCTTTTTGTGTGGAGTACGCACGGTCTCCCTGTTTCTGTGTGGGCTTCCTCCCACAGACCAAAGATACAAATATTATTTAACCGGTGATTCTAAATTGGCTGTGTATGTGAGCTAGAGAAGGTAAACGTGGCTCTTTGAGTGGTCAGTAAGATCAGATGTTAGGCTTTCCTTATAATTTCTTGAATTTCAGTGAAACTTTCTGTTTATTGATGAGGTTCGTGAAAATCTAACCTGAGCTTTGTCGGCCTCCGTTCTCATTCTGTCAGCATATACCAATGCTACATGCTGGCCCGGGTTGAAAAATCCTGGTGCCTGGTCGGCCTGCATCAGCTGGCACCAACGAAACATGTCACGCAGGTTGAACTCCCAGGGACTTCCTTTCTGACCCCAGCGTTTCTCCATACACACCTCCTGGACAAGCTGCGGAGAGGCAGACGCAACTTTAAGCACTATTCACACTTCCTTAATTTCTGCCACTCACACACACATTATTTGGAATCAGAGTACTCTATTAATCCCAGTTGCTGCGTTTTCATATTAGACATGGCCAAAGTTTAAACTAGCTCCTCGTGGTCACCGTGCAACTACAAAAGGAAGATCAAAAAAATAACATACACGTGGTGACCCCTTGGTGGAGAATACAAGATAGCAACCGAAAGGTACATACATGGTGCAATCAAAGTGCTCATTGTGAAAATTCCTGACTATAAGTCACTTTGGTTACGATACACACAAATACATACTTTTGATACTAGCCTATTTATTTATTTGAAGTTTCTCTTTTTATCTTTGCGTATAGAATGACTGGTTAGAACTGCTCCAGTTAGGCTCTGCTCTTTCACACTGGATGGAGACTGCATACAATTTTGTTGTACGTATGTATAATGACAATAAAGTTTCTGATTTGTGAAAGGTATATCCCCAAATTTCTTCATGAATGCCGACATGACCCAACCCCACTTGACCTGATGTGAAGCTAGATGCCAAGGTCAGTTTTTAATTGGATGATTAGAAAGCAACGTACGCAGCAGCGAAGTTGATTCCATAATATCCCTGAAAGTTTGTGACAGATTTCAGCCGTGGCAAGAGCAGATGGGAAAGGTGGCAGAATGACTTGGTGTCACCATGGAAAGTATATAGTCCCACGGTCAATTTGGTATTTGTTTTATCGGATGATCGGAGGAATGGTGCATCTTTTTTTACAGTTTTATTCCCTGCATTTAGTAAAAAGCCCTCAGAGTGCTTAGTAAATGCACAAGCTCACGTATGTGTGTGTGTGATATTTCACAATGAACAAAAAAAATTTGGAGTATTTTTGTTACTTTATTAGATGTGGAAACTTAAATCTTCATTTTGGAGAAGTATTTGGACCATTCACTGAGTCTGCGTCTTCCTGGAGGTATGCTACAGGCAGATGTGTAGTTGAAATGTCAACATCTGCACCAGAGCGCTCTGGAGTGAGGGTATGACTGAGGTGATGCACAGCGCCTGGTTTCCTCCAAACACACTCCTGGGCATTACTGCTTACATTTCCATCTTGTTTTCATCAGACCAGAGGTTTCTGCGTCCGAGAGTCATTCGGGTTGCTTTGGGTGAACTCTCAGTAGGCTGCCTTTTAGTGTCGAATGGCTTTGACTGGACTACTCTTCCCTAAAGGCCTGGAGTGCTGCACTGATGGTTGTCCTTCTGTAAGGTTCTCTCCCATCTCCACAAAGAACCTCTGAGTTTTATTGGGTTCTCAGTTCCCTGTCTAATCATAGCCATCACTTTGACTGGGTGGCCAGATCTACGAAGACCGTTGGTGGTTCTAACCTTCACTCACTGTGCATTTTCAATTCTCCAGAAATGTTGCATCCTTCTGCAGATCGGTGCCTTGATGCAATGCTGTCCATGGACAATTCTCACGGTTTGGTTTTCCTCTCTGACATCTTGTACTGACATGTCTACATCCATTTCTTAATTGCATCCAGTGAAATTCAAAACAGCCCCTCTGTAGAAGTTTATTAAGCAGTTGGATGCAGCAAAGATGAACTGCACGTGTCATAACAAAGGGATATTTCAGTAGGCTTTCAAAAAGGCTGCCTTAGCCATGGTGGAGCATTAAAGACTCAAAAAAGGTGAAACATGACAAATCGAGAAAAGCCTGACAGGATCTCAAAACTGAAAAGAAGAAAATACCTACCCTGTTATTGAACTCCACCATTTTGATCACAATTTCCTTATCGATGCTGGGGAAAATTGAGTCGCCTATGAACTCCATGTCTTTGCTGGTGAGCTGGTCAACAAAAACCTGGGAAGACAGGGCCACGTCAGAGTTCCAGACAAAACAAAACCAAAAACAGCTTAAATCTGTGAGGTTGAAGACTCATGTAGGACAGCAAACAAGCAAAAAATGTCTTTGTAGAAAAGACACGAGGCTCATAAGCCACAACATAAATTAGATACTGACTGAGTTTCAGTAGTATGGGATTAAATTTAAAATGCTACATATTATAAGCTTAAAAAGGGTGAGATTAATAGATTATCGAGCTATTTTGAGCTCAGAGTCATGAAGGAGGCTCTCTTCAGCTGGCTATATCACTGGGCTAACTTGTACTGAACATATAATTTGGTCCAGAGCCAGAGATTATTTTATTCACACTTTTTATTCAACGCTTTCAGTGCTTTAGAGAGTCTGGTCAGGTGCAGACAATCAGCAATTAAACCCAAGCAAAACGCCAAACCTTGCACTTCCACTGCACGCTGCGTCAGGGGCTGCAGAGGTGCATTAACAATATAATCGCCATTTGTGCACAACTACACACCTTTTCTGAACAATCGCACATGTCTATCACACCGTAAACCTGTGAAAACCACAGCATAAACAACCACAGTCTTTGAAATTATTCCTAAAGATTGTTTTACAAACTCAAAATTTTAAAAAAGTTCTGATAAGTGATTAGAACTTCTGTAATCAATTATTAACCTTTTATTTTGGGTGTTATTTTAATTGTTCAGCTGTAACAAGCAGCAAATAGAACTAAGAACATGCAAACTGATTTATTAAAAATCTTATTTTGGTACATTTTTATGTTGATCTGGTCAATTATGTGATTAACAAAATACTGATATTTATAATTGATTGTTCAAAAAAGTTGTACTGCCTATTTTACCACTCATGGAAACGCGTGGTGTGTCTCTGTGTGTTGCAGTGGACAGAAACTGTTTTGGTTTTTTTTGGACAGTCACAAATAATTAATGTGACATCTTATTGCGACACCTGACTGTTTTAATGTAAAAATGTGTTATATCTTTGTTGTTTGCTACATTTATGCAAAAGTTTTTCAAATTTACACTTTAAATTTTCATCCTAAGTTATGAAAATGGTTAAATAACCATGTTTGTGATTTTCAGAGTAAAAAAATCCAACTTTTTCCTACTCGGATTTCAGGTTTTTTTGTGCTTTTGGGTCTACTGTGTTAATACAGAATGCCAAAATAACGGTACATTTACAAAGTGAGGCTGTGATGAAAAAATGACACCAAACAAGGCAAGGTGAAGTAACATCAAAAGGAGTCAAAAAGAAAAAATGAACAAAAGCAAACACAAAGTACCTAGGAGTTGCCTCCATTGGCTCTCACCTGAGTGAACCTGTTGAGGAAAGATTTGGGCAGGCCCTTACGCCCTCCACCTTGAGTGAAAGGGTTCTGGCACCCAAAGATCTTGGTCTTCTCGTGTTGCACCTGGAAGCTCATGCCCAGTTCAGGAATGTAGATCTCTGCTCGGTGATCAAAGCAGGCGTTCAGGCCTTCCAGCACCGACTGAGAGGCCAGGTTCAGCTGTCGTGAAAAAGAGCGATCACACACACAAGCCGCAAAAATCGGTGTATAAACCAGTGAAAACATGTGAGGAGTGGCTCTTACCTCATCCAGTACCACCCAGTGGCCTGCCTTCAAAGCAGCCAAAAGGGGGCCGTCGCGCCACGCAAACTCTCCCCCCTTCCCTCCCTCCACTGGGAGATCGGTCCCGAACAAATCGGTGACGTCCTGCCAGAGAATGCATGTCATCAGTATGGGAGGCTTCAGAGTTCATCTTAGAGCCTGGTGAAGATGGTGCCAAATTACCGTTTGCTCTGACAGGTTGATTCTGACCAGCTGGTTTCCAGAGGCTTTTGCTAGTGCAGCCACCAGGCTGGTCTTTCCCACCCCCGGCGAGCCCTCCAGCAGCACAGGTCTCTGCAGCTTCAGTGCTCGCAGAAGCCTCTGAGCGTTCATTGCGGTAGTGCCTGCTGCAATGGCGTAGTCTGACAGGTTACGGCTCTCCGTGTGAGGCCCTGGTGTTGTGAGAAGGCTTTAATTAGATACTTTCCTTCACACGCCTCACAAAAAATTATGGAGGAGGCTGGCCTATGTTCTGCTTTTAAAGGGAGGTATGACAGAAAGCTGAGAAACACTAGAAGGAGGAATAACAATCTGTACCTAATGCAATGTAGAAGGGGTCGATGCCGAAGAAGTCTTCTCCCCACTGGGGCTCCCGTGGCAGGCTGCTGTCATAGACCCGCAGGGCATCCTGTACCTCCTGATCCAGCTTGGTCATCTTGCTCAGCCGTTGCTGCAGGAAGCCCAGGCACAGACGACGAGCCAGGACGGCACTGTCAGCACAGGAAACGGTGGTCCCTGAAAAGAAGCCAGAGTGGATCTACCAACACCTTCTGCAAGTCATAAAATAAATAAAAACAAGCCGTCAGCTCACCTGAGCCAATGCCGTCTATGTAAATGAGACAGGCAGCGTGGATGAAGGCAGTAACAGTGTCCAATCGCAGGTCCCACTCTGCGTCGTCTTCATCTTCCAGGGCTCCCATGGTCATGAAGCCATCCTCGTCCCGCTCGCACACAGCATTGAGGAAGTTGACCCATGACAGGATGTCTCTGATGCTCAGGATGCAGCGGCGGCCAAAGTCCTGCTTCGTGAGCCACTCAATGAAGTCCAGGATCAGCTCTGCGACATCCCCACCTGGGTTCAATAAAAAGACGAGTTTCCCGTAAACTAAGTTCAACACGGTGCCTTTAGGGAATGCTCGAGCTCAGTGCTGGGTTACCGTCAAGCGAGAGGCCTGAGCGCAGGTTGTGTTGGATGATCTTAACCAGGTCACTGCGGCTGTTGCTCTGCGGGCACCAGATCTCTGTGAAACGGTTTCTTAAGGCTGGAGAGAGCTGTCGAAGAAAGAGGCGAGCCCAAAAAAAAATCAGACAGCACTTACACACACTTTATTCTGGTTACTTTCAGCACATACATTTTTAAAAAGTTAAATCGCGCGAACATTCAGCAATAAAGGGATTCCAGGGAAATGATCTTAGCATGACTTCACCGTCTTACGGGTGCTGCGTCAGCTGGTACACCTTCTGCTGTTGCTGTCATTTTCATCCTAAGCCCCTCTGTAGGTGGCAGTTTGCCACAGTTTGTGCTGCTCGTGTGGGTTTTTCTTTTTACCATTACCATGGAAGTGGCTATACACATGTCCCTATGGGGACAATATTATACTATATCATTTCATTACCTCTTTCTTGCCAAAGTCTCCTCCAGGGTTCATAGTGGCAACCAGACGGAAACCTACTGCTGCTCTTATCAGCTCCACGTCATCGTTGTCTCCGCTGCCTTTTTCTGCCAGCACGAGGGACTTCTCCGTCTCTAGAACGCTGACGGCAAGCACAGCAGTGTCAGTTATTATCCATACTAGGCTCACAACTGATGCCATGTATTCTCTGATTGTTCTCCCAACATCTGATGTGTATATAAAATATTTTGGACCACATGACAAAGCATTTTGTTTAAGTTTGAAGTCAGTTTGTGAAATACAAACGGCTTCCTATATAACAGCAGAGGAAGGATACAGGGCTGCTGTATCTGATACACGTTTTCATCAATCTGTGCCACATGCACAGCATTCAGGAAGGAAAAAATGAATGCAGCACAATTAAAAACTGAAACAGCCTTCAGGCAGAGAGCATAATGGAAATGTTACCAGGGGATACCACATAGGGAACAAAACTGCAAGCACTTGTGTTAACTTTGTAGATTATGAAGTGAGTGAAGTCACCTATCCAACATGACCTGAACATTTTGAGCACACCATTCAGAAAATTTAAGTGCAACATTTGTATTTTTCAAAGACCGCATGTGTTTGATCAGTTTTCTTTCCTCAGGACCAGTGTAGAAACAGAGCGCGTGTGTGTGCGTGTGTGTGCGTTTACCTGTTCAGCCTCTCCAGCACCGAGTCATCTGCCAGGGAGATCTCATCCATGAGGAACACTCCTCCCTCCTTCATGGCCAGCACCAGGGGCCCATCGTGCCACTCAAACAGTCTGCCG
>VUQH01017105.1:39064-60589 GCA_015106775.1 Etroplus canarensis | reverse complement strand
CACACACTCACACACTCCAACACACACACACACACACACACACACACACACTCACACACACACACACACACACACACACACAGATTTTCATGGCTGAAGATAGTGGGCTGTGTGATTAGCTGTTCGTCTCAGGTTTCTCTCCATTTGCTGTCTTTCTAAATCTACCATTTGCTAATACTTGACACCAGATCAGCTTCACATTCCGGGAGAGATCAAGAAAGAGTGGGAGGCTATTAAAAAACTTTCCATTTGAGGACTCCAAGCATGAGTTTTACTGTTCACACAAAAACTACAACTAAAAGGGTATTGACTTTATGTACAGGAAAAAACTACACACAGTGCAGTGTAGTAGAGCATAGCTTGATTTTCTTCATCACCTAGTTTCCAGCAACATAAAACTTTAAATTATTTCTGACCTTATGACACATGGATTGCATAAATTTGTGTTGGCAGCACATCTCTGTCATTAACAAATATCTGAGGTGCTCTAGGACAAAGACTTGTTTCAAAGATTGTCAGAGTGCCATGCTCTAATTGATGGGTTACATTCTCTCTCGGATTTTGTTAAGTTTGGCAATTGTAACACTTCTAGCAGACTCTAACAGAAATAAAAATGACTTTAAGTTTCAACTGAAGTGTTTCTTTTTTGGTATTCACTGGATCAGTAAGTCCTGTCATGTTTAAGAGGCTGTTTTATATTTAGGTGTAAACCTTTACAAAAATCATACCCACTCTAACGCTGCAGTTTTTATTAGCATATTTATTAGACATATTGCTAATCAACTTTGATTACTCAGCCTTATGATGTTAGACAGGAGATTACTGGGCTTTTTTGTGGCTGGAGGGCTGAATATGCACTTAATTATACTGTAGTATCTTCAAACTGTACAATTAACCTCTGAAATATGGTCTTGGCATGTTGTACTGCATGTTTGTTGCCACAGTAAGAAAACTGTCTTGTTGTGGGTCAGACTGGGGTCACATATCTTTGGTGCTTGACTCAATTTTTGTAGCATTTATGAGCCTGTCAAGAAAAAAATCACCTTCAGTTTTGCAGAAATCTTTCTGTTTAGGTCAGATAATTTTGGAGCCATCTCCTTATTGTTTGTGTGACACATAAAAGTTGAGCTATATTTCCAGTTGTTGGTGAATTTAATAAGAGATATGCATGTGCCTGTATTTGTGCAACTGTTGACTTTTTGGTTGTCGGCAGTGTAGGAAAAACAAAGTTCATGTGTCTGCCTATCTGTCTGTATGCTGGGTGTCCACACACTGGCTGACGAGTGCTCTCGACACAACACATTCTTTCCTCTTTCTTTAGATAATCACATTAAGGACCTTTTCAAGTGGCTGAGATTAGATTGTGCAGGCATGCTGCTGCCATGCAAACATGAAAGAGATTGAAAGAGAAAGAATTGGGTTATTTCTTTTATCCTAAAGCTGATGCAACACTATAAGACAAGGTTTGGCACAAGGGCTTCAGCTCATGTAGATTATGCCTACTAATACTGTTGTGACATCAGACTTTTTAATTTTCCATAGAAAAATGATTTTTTTTGTGCACTTGTGTGACTTTAACAAGGTAATATTGGTCTATAGCCTCTGTCCATACTGTATCTGTGTGTGTGTGTGTGTGTGTGTGTGTGTGTGTGTGTGTGTGTGTGAGCTTGTGCATTTGTGCCAAAGCAACATGTGCATTATGGATCATGTACTGAAGAGACAGTTCTAGGTGATGAATGTTGTGGAGAAATGGATAAACCCCCTGTATGGATGAAGAGTGATGATGAGAAAGATGACTGATTTGCACCGACTTCATGTATTATAAAATATTATGTATTATAAAATATTTGCTGCTTTTCATGTAATAACACTGTAGATCAATATACACACACACACACACACACATTTTGCTACATGCCTTGCACTGATATGTAGGGAAAAAGAGGAACACCCCTGTGTTTTAGCCAGGGGTGTAAGCTTAAATTGCCCATTGCATATGGCCTGCCATACAACAAAGCAAGTAAGGGATAATACATTAAAAGGCAGACATTTTAGTGTTTTTTATCATTAGTGTTCCATTAAATAACAAGAAAGTTACTGTTTTTTATCATTTACTACAGAATTTCCTGTTTTTTCAGTGGGTCTGTCAATTAATAGAAAAAGTCCAGGTAATGAGTTTCCAGTGCTTTTTCTGCAATTTTACACATTTATTTCTTAAATTGTGATCCCAGTGTGCGATGCTGACAAGTTTCTTTGATTTAACACATATCATGGCTTTGTGTTTTGTAGTTTGGTTTTGTATATTTTTGAGTTCTTTCAGGGTTTTGAGTTTCTTAGTTTTTATGTTCTGTCTTGGCCTCCCCTTGTTTATTGCTTATTTCTCTAGCTGAGCCCTGCCATGTTTTATTCTGTTATTGCATCCTTTATTATTTGCTACACCTTAAGCCTGTTTTATATTTGTCATTTAGTTCTCCAGATGTTCCCTGCTGTGTTCCTGTCTTTTATCAAGTTTATCTTGTGTTATGTGTTATGTTTTCTGTTTCCTGTGTTTGTCTCGCACATTACATTCAATTTTACTTCCTGTGCTTGATTGTTGGCACATGTGCTCCTCTCCCTTCTGTTTCTTGTTTGCTGGTTAGTCGTTGTCTGTTTACACTCTGCCTCTCCTCAGTTCAGTGTCTCATCATCTATGTTGCTTCCCTGCTTGAGAGTGTGTTCCTGCACTTTGTGTTTCCCTGCCTGGAAAGTAAGTTTGTTTGCTTTTATGGACTGGTGTCAGCTTCAATAAAGCTCACTTTAAGTTAAACTCTTTTAACTTTCTGGAGTCCTGCTTCTGGGTCCTTTCCTCACTTGATGGCAAACCACGACAATACATCAGCATTTCTTTATAAAGCTGAAAAACTGAGATGCATAGGTTAAAGTGCATTTATTTTTCAGAAGACACCTTAGATATTAAATGTCTAGTTAAATTTTTTACACTGAACGTAAAGGGGAACTATTTGGAAGCAACAGTTTTATTGGTCCAGGCTATTTGAGATCAAACTGTCAGTGGCCCACAATGTAAAACTAGTGGTTCTGATGCTGCATGATGAGCCTCCATAGAATCACTCCTTGGGAGACAACCAGGGAAAAATGAGTAAATATATTTTTTTCTTTAAAATTCAGCTCAGTCATTTTGTATTGCTAATGACTGAGGAAAAATTGTTGACAGGTTGCCGTATTATGTGCAAACATTCATGGTTTCCACAGGATGACACATGGAGAACCCGCAACTTTTTCTCAAGTGCCATCATGAAGTTTGTCGTCAGTGCTAGTTAGGAAATTTGAGCATGGTAAGTTGCTGAACATCTTCACAGGCTGTTGTGCTGTAGTCTATGGAATATGCAAGTTTCCTTTTAGGGAAAAGGGTCATTAAATGACACAGGTGTGATGGCGGAAATGTGACTTACTAAGAAGTACCTAAACTATCTTACAGCTTGCACATTTTACTGAAATGTTTATAACAAACTAATATACTGATCTAAAATAAACTGAATTATTTCTATCTTCTGTTCTTGTAGTACTACATACCCAGGATAGCTGCCACCCTTGTCCTCCAGCAGGGAAGCAGGTCATCCACTGCTTCAGATGTGGCCAGTCATGCAGAGGAGAGGTGCTGCGAGTTCAGAGCAGCTACTTCCACATAAAGTGCTTTACATGCAAAGGTGAGTGTCATTGAGATGTTGATGCAAGGAGACCTTGGAGAAAATGCTGCACTAATATGATTATCCCGGTAATGCAACACTAGGGGTTCAGGCTAACAGAAAAATCAGTTCAGTTTTTAACAATGTTTATGACTGCAATGTCCATTTCAGTCTGGCTTTATTTAACCAGGCAGTGATACACTGAATGCTCACAATTTTCTTGTGGACAGCAAGCCAGTAATTCTGCAGCCTGTTGTGAGAACCACCTGGGTTGTCAGATGGTCAGAGTGGTGTTACTTTGCTTCGTGGAAAACATGCACTACATCCTCCGCAAGCCATTGTCCCCACTAATAGGCTCTGACAAGCTTCTCATGCTGTTGTCCTTTCATCTCGTTGTGGTGGTGTTTACAGGGCAGAGAAAACAAAGACACTTTCAGGGAAGGGAAGCTCGCACTGTGGAATGAAACATTATTTGATTGTGAGAAATGCTTCTAATAGTGTTACAGTGTGACATTTTGCTATAAAAATTGGTTTTGAACAGAAGTGTAACATTCTTTGTAAATACAGCTGAATACTTCAAATGTTGGCTTTGAGATGCAGCAAATTATTATACAGTGTTAGAGTATAATACTGTAATTTCCCTTGTAACCACCAATAAATCATACCCAAATCATAAAACTGCCACATTTAGCACATAGCTATCATATAAAAATTAAACTGTCAGTGTATATGTAACAGTTACCCAAGGAGGTGGTCACTCTGGTTTCATTTGAATGTTAATGGTTAAGTTAAAATAATTTGGTAGTTTTTTGGATTCTGTGTTATTTCACTTATATTGGGTTTAAAGTTTGATTGTTGTAGTTGTGTGATTTTTTTCATCAGTGATGTGTAATGTGGCTGAGAACAGTGTTAAGCATTAAGCCATCATGCCACCAGTAAAATTCTGTAAAGTGCAGCAGCATGTAATTTAATGTACAGGGAATAACCTTGTTATGTGTTAAAAGTGGCACATCATGTGACGTTGCAGTGCTGAGGTGCATAGTGTACAAAAGTTGCCAATGCTCTGCTGACTCAGTAACTGTAAAGTGCATTAACATCAGCACAAAAACTGTGTGCCAGGAGCTTCATGGCATAGGTTTCCATTGCCAAGCGGCTGCATGCAAGCCTTACATCACCAAGCACAATGCCCAGTGTTCAGTGGTGTCTTATAAAGCACAGCGTCACTGGACTCTGGAGTAGTGGAAATGTGTTCTGTGGAGTCATAAATTGCACTCTATCTGGCAGTTTGGCGGTTGAGCCTAGGTGTGAGTTTTGTGGAGGAGGGTTGTCTTTCTTGGTCTGACCTGGGCCCCTTTGTTCTAGCAAAGTGAAATTTTAATGCTTCAACTTACCTATTCTATGATTCTAATGTTGTTGGCACATTTTGGGGAAGGCCTATAAAGGCATGGTTGGATGAATTTGGTGTGAAAGAACTTGACTGACACACACAGAGCTCTGACTTTAGCCCCACTGAACACATTTGGGATGAACAACAGTGAAGATTGCGAGCCAGGCCCTTCTCATCCAACATCAGTATCTGACCTCACAAATGCTCTTCTGAATGACTTGACAGGTATAACCTACAGGTGGGCCAAGACTTTTGTCCTGATAATGTAAGTTAACTGTATGTCTTTGTAACTTTTTTCTATTGCTAAACAAGTCCCCAGCTTCAAAAATAAGGGTACATGTTCAAATGTGTTTTTTTCAATTAAAAATAGCATTATTTCAGATCAAACTTGTTTACATTGTGAGTGAGTCACATCAGGACAGAAATAGAGCAGCATAAATCTGTCCTTGGCGTTGTATGAGTTTTGTTGTGACAGGCTCAGCAGGACAGTTAGGATTTTGCGGTATCAAATGACTAAGAACAAGCTGACAGAAATCCTGACAACTTGTTGTTTGAAAAAAGTCTGCTGTGACTGTCTTACAGACATGATCAGCTTGTTCTTAGTGGATCCTGTCTCAAACCTTTCACTAAGCTAATCAGTATACCTGCACAATGTAGGCAGGTTTGTACATACCACAACCACATAAACATTGTAGAAAGCCTGGAAGACTAAGGGGGGCAGACAGCCCAATCAGTGTTCATTTGGTGCACTATTAACTTTCTACCATGAAAGCATCTTGGGAGAAGGTGACACTTCAAAATAGCTATGTCCAAAAAAAGTTAAATATCAGGACAACAAAGTAGAGAAGATTACATTTTAGAATAGCATGTTGCAACAACCACAATTCAAAAAGGTTGGGTTGATGTGTGAACTATGAATAAAACACAATGCAATGATTTATAAATCTCACAAACCAATATTTTATTCACAAAAGAACATAGAAAACATATCAAGTGTTGAAATTAAGTGATGCTAAAAAGAAACAGCTGGAGGAACATGTTGCAACTAATTAAGTTAACTGGCAACAGACCAGTAATGTGACTGAGTATAAAAAGAACACTTTAGAGAGGCAGAGCCTTTAAGAGGTAAAGATGGACAGAGGTTCAGCAATCTGTAAGAAACCGCATCTACAAATTGCAGAGCAGTTTCAGAATAATATTCCTCAATGTAGAATTGCACAGACTTTGAATATAGTATCATCTACAGTAGATATTATCAAAAGATCAAAAGAATCTGGAGA
This sequence comes from Etroplus canarensis, assembly GCA_015106775.1. Classification (NCBI taxonomy): domain Eukaryota; kingdom Metazoa; phylum Chordata; class Actinopteri; order Cichliformes; family Cichlidae; genus Etroplus; species Etroplus canarensis. The sequence goes on along the minus strand of VUQH01017105.1, from coordinate 54,239 downwards.
CATCTCTGTGTGCAAGGGACATGGTTGAAAAGCAGTATTGGATGCTGATGATCTTTGGGTCCTCAGGCAGCTCTCCATTGCAAACAGACACAATTCTGTCATGGAAATCACTGGGCCAAAGAACACTTCCAGAAATTATCGTCTGTAAACACAGTTCGCTGTGCAATTCACAAATGCAGGCTAAAGCCCTATCATGCAAAGAAGAGGCCATATGTGAACATGATCCAGAAATATAGTCATTTTCTCTCGCCCAAAGCTCTTTTAAAATCGACTGAGGCAAAGTGGAAAACTGTTCTGTGGACAGACAAATTGAAATTTGACATTCTTTTAGAAATTTGATAGATATGGTGTCCTCTGGACTAAAGTGAGAGGGACCACCCAGCTTGTTATCAGTGCTCAAGTCAAAAGCCTGCATCTCTGATGGTATGGGGGTGCATATGGTACTGGCCACTTGCACATCAGGAAAGTCACCATCAATGCTGAAAGGTATAGACAGGTTTTAGAGTAACATATGCAACATATGCAACATATCAGATTGTTGGGGTTTTCTCTTTAACACTGTAGTATCTTTACCCTACAGTGTGAAGCGCCTCGAGGCGACTTTTGTTGTGAATTGGCGCTATATAAATAAAATGGAATTGAATTGAATTGAATTGAATATCTTTTTTATGGAAGTTCCTTGCATATTTCAGCAAGATAATACTAAACCAGTTTCTGCAGCTATTACAGCAGTATGGCTTTGTAGTAGATGAGTGTAGGTGTTGGGGTGATCTGCCTGCAGTCCAGACTTTTCACCAATTGCAAACATTTGGTTAATGCAAAAAGCAAAAGCAACAGTTGGGTAAAGAAGAAAAGCCTCTACATAGAGCTGTTAATAATTCTCTATGGTGTCACCTCTATTTTTCACGTCACTGAGTTTGAATTATCTTGTCAGTCTGTTGATGTAAAATATTATCACATTGACCAGTGTAGATTTAATCACCTCCTAATGTCTTTATGAATGTGGTTATTTTTTTGTTTTGTTTTTTTTGCAGTGTGTGGCTGTGACTTGGCTCAGAGTGGCTTCTTCATGAAGACCGGGGACTACCTCTGTCCGCTGGACTTCCAGCGACTTCATGGTACAATTTGCAACAGCTGTGGGGAATTTGTGGAGGGAGAGGTGGTCACAGTCTTGGGGAAGACCTACCACCCCGCTTGCTTCGTGTGCACCATTTGCAAGTAATTTTGATAAATATTTGAGTTTGAGTTATCTGTACATGTTATACAATAGAGAATTGTGTGCTTCACATGTGTCTTTTACACTGTTTCTCAGGCAGCCCTTTCCTGCTGGAGATTGCGTCACCTTCAATGGAAAAGACTGCCTCTGTCAGCGCTGTGTTGAACCTGTGTCTCCAGCTCCAGATGCCATCAACTCTTCCAGTACTGAGTATATTTTTGTGTAGTCTGTTAGAAGTTTGATTTAGTGTTCATATTAAAAAAATATTTGAAAAGAGATCAAAGACTTTGATCCCCTGTAGTTCTAATAAGACAATGGATTATACACTGGATACCGGCCAGCTGTGGTTCCTATGCCAGCTGCTTGTTTATTTAGTTTATCCTGTCATTCAAGGTCAACATCTGTCAGGAAGTTCATGCCTTTTCACTTTTCTGCAGGTAGCACATCAGACTAAACTGTAATTCTGCAGAATGGACTGAATAACAAATAATTTAGGATCATTTATGAGAAATTTGCGGGGGAAAAAATTAGTTCATCATAACTCTGCAAAAAAAATCCTCCTTATCTTTTAAATATGACATTACTTGTAAGCCCTTTTCATGTCTAGATAATGTCACCTATGTTGTGATGTATGATGGCTAAACAGCTTCATTAATTCCAGTCTAACATCCTCCTGCTGCTACAGTGGATTTATTTACAACACTGACTCTACCTTATAAATTTATTCATCCTACTAGGACATTGTCAAGCCAATGACTCAGTATGAAGTAAGAGACACAGTATAACAACTGTTTACCTCAACCTGACCTTATGCATGTAGTGACATTGAAAAATAAGGAATCAATATAGGATTCCACCTCACAAAGCCTCTGGATCAAGAGCATCTCTCTGCAGGGTTGTAAAGAAAGGTACTTCCTCAAAATATTACAGGAATGAGCACAGTGGCTCATATTCCGTGACGACTGATGAAATGTATTCAGTTTACACATGTATAACCAGAAATTAACTTGTGTTTTCAGGTTGCAGCAGCTGTGGTAGAGAAATCAAGAATGGACAGGCTCTGCTAGCCCTGGGTGGCCAGTGGCACTTAGGCTGCTTCAAGTGTAAAGCCTGCAGAAAAGTGCTGAGCGGAGAATATATCAGCAAGTAAATATAAATCTCTCATCCATTTATTTACTTATTCAGTATCCTTTCTCTTCCTTTTCCATAATTTTATACTTGCAAATTTTCCGTGATATGAGGAATGCTATCAAAAAATTAACTACATAGTATATCAACTGCTGCATGGGTAAGAATGTGTGACTTTTAATACCAATGGCATTTTTCAGGGATGGAGTTCCATACTGCGAGCGAGACTACCAGATTCAGTTTGGGGTAAAGTGTGAAGCATGTCAGAAGTTTATAACAGGAAGAGTCCTTGAGGTAAGACCAATATACTTCCAGTAAGTCTTACTCCTGTTTTCAACTCAGGTTTGTTTCTATTTCCATTACAGTTAATTTATGACAAATCCTAGTCTCACAATCCCTTTATAGATTTAAAATAAACTTGTACTGTAAACCTAACACAGGTATTAACTTCCTCTGTGGAAAAAATCTCTACAAGTTTTGGCTGTGATTACCCATTTCCATAAAAGTCCTCCTGTTTTTAGTTATGCTGAGTGTGCATCTTCTTACACCACTTTTTCATTTGCTGAAAAGGTCTAATCTGCACCTGTTTAAATGTTATCTACGTATTAAATGGTCATTATCAATTGTTACCACTCCAAACAAGTGGAACTCTTCACCACTAAGGTGTTAGTCAGTTGCATTGTTGAACAGACATAACCTGACAAACTGTAATGTGGTTTCTGCATCTGTACATTCCATGTAATTCTTGTACATATGCAGTCTGTTCTCCACTTTTGTATTTATCTTATCTGCTTTAGGCTGGAGACAGACATTACCACCCCACTTGTGCAAGATGCAGCCGATGTGACAGAATGTTCACAGAAGGGGAAGAAATGTATCTGCAAGGTCAGTTTGAGATGATAACCCTTCTTTGAACAAACAGTATGTTCATTTGTGGCAACAATACATTTTTGGTCTTTGATAAATGCATAAATTTGAAGCCCGTTTTTCTTTTCACTCTTTGGGATTGTATGTACTAATATTTTTTTCTTTGACAGGATCAGTAATTTGGCACCCAGATTGCAGAGAAACCAGCAGAACAGAGGACAGGGTGAGATTTCTTTAACTGTATATGGGACTTGGAATTGAATGTGTTACAAGCAGCACATGAAGTCTTTGTATAATTTTTCAAAATAGATAGAATAGCACAAACTGTGTTACTGATTGAGAGATCAGTGAAGTTGTCGCATCACATAATGCAAACTTACTATAGCTGTACAATGTGATTTCTTTATATGTTGTATTCCTTCCCAGGGCAGGAGACCAAAAACACCCTGTCTTGATTTCTTTTTCCCCCCACATGAACTGAAGGTTAATATTGTGAGCAGGTCTTCTGTTTGCACTGAGTGAGCAGGCTGTGATCTCAGAAAAAGAGATTAACAACGTTTGCTTTTTTCACATACAATATGATAGACACTTTGCTCACCTGGCTGGTCAAAGATCTCTGACTCATAATACAAGATTCCCCTTCTGAGTTAGATTTTTGCATTGCAGAATGATTAGGAGGAGCTTAAATACACTAGTGCTATTATATGAAGTTTGCTGGAAGTTTTGCATGCTTGGCTGTGCTCATTTCAGACTATACTGTGTACAAGCGCAGCTTTTCACAATCAGTGATTGTTAATGCTATTTGCCTGACTGAAATGGGTTGAAAATTTCTTAATTAATTACAGTTAATTACCTCAATCATACACTAGACATGTGATGCACTGCATTGCTGAAAGAAAAGCTGGTTGTGTGTGCATGCACAGCTATGTGAGAGGATACATTACAAGTACACTTCCCTGCAAAAGTACTGGGACAGCAGGGCCAGTTAATTTTAGCTATGCTTTGAGGTATTTCTGTGTGAGATCAGAACATGAATATGAGAAGAAAGATTGCGGTTTTAGCTTTTATTCTGTGGTATTTGGTACAGATATGTTAAAGAACGGAGAACATCACACAATTTGTATCAAACCACCCAGTTTTTCAAGTAAACGAAAGTATTAGAACAGAATGTTTTCAGCCAAATTAAAGTCAAACATTTTTTATATTAGGTTGCATATCCCTTGCTTGCAATAACTGCATTAAGCCTAGGATGCTCTCAGGGTCCCCTGACCTCCATTGATCAGGCCTGCCTTTCTCTCTTTCGCTCAGCCCATTTTTGGCGCCTGCTGTGTCTCTGTGGGGCATGGGTGTGGGCTACTAATGATTAGGCTTAGTCTCCAGGAGGGGATGTGGCATGGGTGGAGTTTGGACAACACACCTGATTCTCATACTCATCACCTGCAGTATCTAAGCCTGGCTGTTCTCTCCACTCTTTGTGGGAACCTTAGCCACAATCTGGGGAGAAAACCAGGCCAGGTCTTGCCTAATTTTGCTCATGTCATTTTACTCTTATTCCCTGCTGCTCTCTCTAGTGCCTGTTGTGCCTGCCTGGACTAAGGGCACTAAGTACCCTCCCTGACCCACTCTCTCCCTCTGTAAAGTTAGACCCTGTATACTGTTTGAAAACTGGACTCTGGATTATTTTAGCTGAAAGAACTCTCTACAGGAGGATTTGCCTCATCCAAACCACTCTGCTTTCAACCAAGCGCTGGTTATGACAATATTCATTGAAAACTCTGTTGAAACATCTTTGCCTCCATTAAATCATCTTAACCTTTACTCTTGTGTTGTCATCCTTTTGAGTCTACCACAACACACAGTGACATATACCAAAAGACTTCTTCTTTCTTCACTTGTTGTGCCTTTCCAGAAGTAAAATGCAAGTGAATTTGGATTAAGAACTGATGATCGACTTGGCCTGTGCAACGACATGGCCATTTTTCCCCCTGAAGTCCTGTTGAGGTGGCAGTGTGTTTTGTATCATCGACTTGCTGCATGGTAAAGTTCATCCTGATTAGTGTGGGTGCATTTCTCCATAAATTTGCAGACAGTATATTTCTATAGACTTCTGCATTCATTCTGCAGCTACCATCATGAATTACATCATCAATAAAAATGACTGAGCCTCTTTCAGAAGCAGCCATACAAGCCAAAGCTATGAAACAACCTCCACGACCAAATTCCAGTCTGGCTCTCTGATTTTTACTGCTGATGAGCGGTTTGCATCTTGCAGTATGGCCTCCGTATTGCTGTGTCTTCTTCAGAGAGTAGACTGTGATATTTCCACCCCTGCTTTCTGGAGGTTCTTCATGATGCCACAGACTGTTGTTTGGGGCATTTTCTTTGCTGTTCTCACTATTTCTCAGTGGTTGTTATTGTTTTCCTTGGACAATCAGTTTGATGCTTGTTGCTGTGTACACCAGCAGTTTCTTTCTTTTTCAGAATATTTCAGATTGTGGTACTGGACATGCCCTATGTTTTTGACATAACTCTGATGTAGGTTCCTCCTTCTCTTGACTTCAGAATGGCATGCTTTTCTCCAATAGACAACTCTCTGGTCTTCATCTCGGTCTACTCTTCTTAACTACAGTAAATATCCAGGGTTACTTCATGATTAAACAGTCAATCTTATATGACACACCTGGGTAACAAGATGCCCCTTGTCATCTTCCAATCCTTGCACTCTTTTGAAAAACTGGGTGGTTTAATACAAATGTGTTATATTCTATGTTGTTAAACACATCTAGATGTGAAAACCAGGAAATCACAATCATCTTTTGATCTCGCACACAACTGTCTTCAGTCCACAGCATAAACAAGTCAATTGTCCTTGCTGTTCCAATACTTTTGGAGGGGACTGTAGCCTGTTAGCAAAAAACAGTGTTTCAGGTAACCCTTTTGTGTTAGTCAAATTAATACAGTTTTTTTTTTGTATTATCTTTCTCAGCACACTAGATCATCATCTGAAAGCTCATGTTCTAGGCCCGGCTCATGCACTCCAGGCAGCCCAGGTCGAACTATCTGTGTAAGTTCAGGTGCCAGCATCTGCTCATCATCTTCCATGGTGCACGATTCACCGTGGGTTGATCCATGTTTCATTTATCCCTTTATTTACACAGGGGACTCACGTGGACAGAGTTTCTCCCTTGCAAAATAATTCACACTGACAAAAAATGTGGAGGAACATTTAGGAAAATAGATTATTATAATCAGTAACATCATTTAGCAAGCATTTTCTTTTGAGCTGTACCTTGACTGATAGGAAATAGTTTCATGGTGCTTATTAGACAAAATGTGATTTCAGTTGTGGTTGAATGATGAAGATTCTCAATGCATTCAATAATATAGAGAGAAAATCAGGGTTTGAATGCATTCAGATTGATGCTGATTGCAAAAAATGGTGCTTTCAGTATCATTTTTTTTCCTCCATCCAGTTTCCTATCATCCACTATTACCCAGTGTGTAAAGAAATGGAATTAAATTTACTCCCATGAAAGAATATAAACCAAAAATTCTACCTCTTTAATACATGAAAGTCTGGAAAATATTTTGTATGCAGAATAGAAATAGTTCCAACATTAGGTTTCATATAGCAGACTCTGCCACCTCACATGCCAAACTCATGGGATTAAAGTTAATTCCTCCCCAAATGATGTAATAGGACACCTTTGTCCTTTCACAGGACCTAATCTGTTGTGTCTGTTCCCTGTGTCTCCCCTCCTTTGTGTCCTTCTCTTCACCCCCATCCTCCCCGCTCCTCCCTGTCTTGTTCCCAGGCAAAAGTAGATAACGAGATTATTGATTACAGAGACTTAGCAGCAATTCCCAGAGTCAAGGCTATATATGATATAGAGCATCCTGATATGATATCATATAAGTCTGTGAATGGCAACTCCTCTACTTTGGACGAAAAATGCAACACACAAGACAGCCAAAGAGTCCAAAAAAGTCCTGCAGAGGTAACTTCATCCAATGCTCCAGCTTATGTCAAGTGGCATGTTTGTGTGTCATTTTTGTTTTATTTATGAGTCTTGTTTTGTTGGTCTTGTGTTTAGTTGAACACACAAACATCTACTGTAAAACACTGAGGAAGTGTGTCATAATAGGGACAGTTCACCCCCAAATGACATATGCATGGAGAGCTATTTCTCTATTTACTCCTGAAAGAAGCATGCATCTATCTGTGAAGAAACACTCATACTCGTGACAGTAATGTATTAACAGTGTCTTAACTGCACACTTCTTTTAGTTGGCACGTGCGGATCACTAGAAAGAAAATAGTACATGACACTGCTTGTGGATTTTTATGCGTAAGAGGGTCATAATTTCTTGAAACAGACACTGATGCCATGTTGGTCAAATGATTTTTTTGGTGCTTTAAGCTCCATGAACTGGCATTTTATTCCATCATATTCAAGAGAAGGCAGATATTTCTACAGCCAATATTTCCAAAATTTGGTAACTCACACTAAAACAATCTAGATTAATAAAAAGCACTGCAGACTAGAGAAAAAACATGGATATTGTTGTGGTGAATTGTCCCTTTAAGTGTGTTCCGAAGCAATAGTACTTCAAACTCGAATTTCTACAGTAACAAAACACTAACCAAATTATGTAAAGTATACAGAATACTTACTTTAAACCTATACTTAGCATTTTCGTGAATTTGGCTGATGGTCTCATGCATAAGAGAGCAACAATGCAGTTGAGTATGTTTGTTTTTTATATGATATAAATGGCTAAAAATCAAAAGTGGTTTGTTGTTAATTAATGCATTATTCATCTGTGAATGATCAGTGGTCATTTATCTGAAACTAACTTAGAACAACCTGCTAAAACCACCTTTTAAATCAGATGCTTTTGTTTCCAACCTTTAATATTTCTGTCTTCATGTAAAATCCTGACAACTCCAGGTGTCTGGAGATGCAAGGTTTTCACCTGAAGTCACAAAATTGTGCTTTAGTCGGCACTGACTGTATGATTAAGTTAACACATTGATTTATATTCTTTTCTTTGCCTGATTTAGTCACCAGGAACCAAAAGTGAATCCACAGAGGTAAATAGCAGTTTTAGGTTAAGTTACAACAGATTCACATGAATAAAACATCAGGTCACACAAAGTGTGAACCAGACTCCACTTTTAATTAAAAAAATGGACTTGAATGGTGGTTTTGTGTCTTTCCTCTTTACAGGAGAGTTTTGAAGTAAGAAGGCGTATACCAAAATCTCCAAGCCAAGGATCATATGGTGTTCGTTCAATGTACAATCGTCATAGCTACACTCCAACTCTGTCCAGATCACCACAACACTTTCATAGACCAGGTGAGATAAGCACATGAAACGTGTCCCAACACTTTTTACAGATATGAAAAATATCATCTGCTTATCTTTTCTATGTTTTACCACCATCCCTCCCTTACCTCCACAACTCCTCCTTTCTGCACTTCCTGAAATCCAAAGGGTTGATGCTTTCTCCCTCTTTACTCTGTGGGAACAATGACACTTCTCCCACTTCTCTTTTATGTCACCCCTTTCCCTCTCAGATCAAAGGTAAGACCCCCTGCTCCACTGCCACCCTCTTCTGCAGTCCCTCTCCCCTCCTAGTATATTCAGTTGCAGTTTGCATTTCTTATTAAACTAAGCTATATGGACAAAGGTTATGGGCCACACCTCCTAATCATTGAATTCAGGTGTTTCATTCAGTCCCAGTGCCACAGGTGTATAAATCTACCTCTGCAGTCTGCCTTTACAAAAGAAAGTTGTTCTAAAGAGCTCACTGAATTCAAGCAACCAAGTCACTTCATGAAATTTCTTCCCTCTTATATATTCCACAATCAACTGTAACTGGTATTATTGAAAAGTGGAAGTATTTTGGAGCCATAGCAAAACAGCCACAATGTGACAGACCATGTGATGTTACATCGCATAAAAATTGCAGATGCTGTGCTGACTCAACATCTGGAGAGTCCCAAACCTCCTCTGGCATTAACATCAGCAGAAAAACTGCCCAAGCAGCTGTATGCCAGCCTTACATAGTGTCAAGTCTCAGATGTGGTGGTGTAAAGATTGTCACCACTGGTCTCTGGTGCAGTGAAAATGTATTCTGTGGAGTGATGAGGAGTCGCATTCCTCTATCTCACAGTCTGATGGACAAGTATGGGTTTGTTGAATGCAAGGAGAACATTACCTGCCTGACTGCATTGTGCCACCTGTAAAGCTTTGGTTGAGATAATTCAGTGGGGGTTTTTTTCTGGGGTTGGCCTGGTTCCCATAGTTCCAGTGAAAAGAAATTGTAATGCTTCAGACATTTGGGATGATTCCATAAAGGCAGTGGTGGATGAGTTTCGTGTCAAAGAACTTGATTGGCCTGTGTAGAGCCCTGACCTCAACCCCATCAAGTAACTTTGGGGTGAACCAACATCACTGTCTGACCTCACAAATGCACTTCTGGAAAAATGGTCAAAAATCCCACAGACACACTTCAAAATATTGTATAAAGCCTTTCCAGATGAGTGGCAGCTGTTAGAACTGCAAAGGGGAGATCAGCTCCATGTTAATACCTATGGATTTAGAATGGGATATGATAAAAGCTCCTGTAGGTAAAATGTGTAGGTGGCCCAATACTTTTGTCCATATAGTTTATATTATTTAGTAGTGAACCAGCCCTGGATTCTGTTGAGTGAAACTGTGAAAGAATAAAGTGTACAACACCCAAACTGCTGCAGAGGAATTTGTAGGAACTATTAGCAAAAATAGAGAATTCTGAACCCAGACTTGGATCACTTTATTCTTTGAAACGTGGTGCCACCTAGTGGTCCAAGTTCAGAGAGACTGCCATACTTTCTCACCATACGAGTTATATTTTCAGTTCTTGATATTTTATTTTATTAATTAAAATTGTTTTTGATTGAGTAGATAAATAAATAATTCTTTGTCTCTCTTCAACTTCACACACAGTCCTCTACAGTCACAGTTATTTATAGCAGCACAATGCCTTTGTGTGTAGGCCTTTATTGTGTGCGCATGAGTTATGACAGGCTTTGATCAGTCATCACTGGCTTCTGTTCTTTGTGCTAAAGATGACAAACTGTTAAAAACTCACACTGTCTCAATTTAGGTGTACAGAATAGGAGTGTAACTTTATTTAGATAAAGTCTTTATTAGACAAATAAAATCTTGCATTGAATTAAATGTGATTTACCTGCATTTTGCAAATAATTTTTGCATGCGCTTTTTTGTAATGTGTTATGCCTCAAATGCTACCTGAGACTGAATAATTTTTTTTTTAATTTCAAGGAAAAATGGGGTGTTACGTAGTCCCTTAACTATCGATGTTTAAAACACTAAGAATAAAAATGGATTTAATGGAAACCAGCTCCCAGAGAGGCACAGTTATTCCATTATAATATTTCCACTGTATAACACTGCTTTCTTTTCTGACAGTGGATGAAGGCTTCAATATATACAGGAGGGCTCCAATTTATAAACAGCAAGGTACAGTACTCAATTCATCTTTAAAAATTTGTAAGAATAATGCTTAAACATTAGAAATTACATTTAACTTTCAGATGTTTGGAGCTAAAGAATATATTTGTGTCCTTGTAATTTAATCTAAAGTCAAACAATTGGGTTCTTTCTTTGAACATTTTAGCAAGTCCCCATGATCTTAATAAAACTTTATTTCAAGTCACTAAAACATAATTACAATAAAATTGATGCACCATATCATGAAGATGTGGGAAAGAGCTGCTGAAGCTAGATTAAGAAGAGAGATGACAGTCAATCAGCACCAGTATGGCTTCATTCTGAGAAGAGTTTTACTGATGCAGTGTTTGCTGTGATAGTGCTAATGGAGAAGAATAGAGAAGATCAAGAATAGCACTGTGACTTTGTGGAGCTAGAGAAAGCACTTGATGGGGTGCTAAGAGAGGAACTGTGGTACTGTATGAAGAAGTCAGGAGTGGCAGTTGTATGTGAGGGTGGTGCAGGTCATGTATGAGGACAGTGTGAGGTGTGGTGTGTGGCTGGCTGTTCAAGGTGGGCTAGGATTAGCTTTGAGCCCCTTCTTATTTGCAATGTGATGGACAGATTGACAGATGAGGTCAGACAGGAGCTTCTCTGGACTATGATGTTCACAGATGACATTGTGCTCTGTAGTGAGAGTAGGGGACAGGAGAAACAAGACAGAATGCGTGTGTATAATTTGGAGTGACGTAGATGAAATGATGATGATTCAAGGAATAGAGGTTGCAAAGGTGGATCAGTTTAAATACCTAGGGTCAACCATTCAAAGCAACGGACAGAGCACAGGAAGGTGAAGAAGAGAGTGCAGGCAAGATTGAGAGGGTGCAGACAGGTGTGAGGGGTGCAGCAAGAGTAAAAGGAAAGTTTACAAGATAATAGTGCGACTTACTATGATGTATGATTTGGAAATGGTGGCACTGACAAAAAAAGGCAGAGCTGACAGGGTACACAATGGAGGATTCACAAGGCAAGACACAGTACCAGGTGTTTAATGTAGATTTGAAAACTTACCAGAATGTGCAGTCTTGTCACAACTCAAATACAGTTCATTCAACAAGAAGGGCAAATCTCCAGGCTTTACCACACTTGACTCTCCAAAGGGTCCAGAAAGCCAGAGAGGATTTCCATGAGTCCAGGGAGTGTGCAGGTTTGAGAGGGTCTGAGAATGGGTCAGGCATGCTTGGCTTGAGAGTCCAGACAGGCATGCAGGAGGGTCACTGAGGAGTCAGCTTAGTCCACAGTTTATGGAGCAGTACACCAAAAAAAAAAACAAAACGTGAGGCAAAAGTGCAGGCCCAGCTTACTACACTATGAAATAGCTAACACTCTGGCAGGAGCAGAAGAAAGGAAGTTAAATACTGCAGGTGAGTGGTAACACAAAACAGTTGCACCTGCTAGAGTCCTCCTCAGCCACACCTCCTACTCCTGACACTGGGCAGAGTTGGTACTATGCACACTTCCACATATATACAGAGGAGAGAACAATAGAGCCAAAGGAAGAAAGATAGAAAGTGGGTCAGCACCTAGAGACCCATGGAACTGTGACAAGAACTGGAAGTGGCAGAGTTGAAGATGCTGAGATTTTCATTGAAGAAAGCCTGGATTGACAAGACATGAATACATTACAGGGACAACTCAGGTTAAGTTGTTTGGAGAGAAAGTCAGAGAGACATGGTTGAGATGGTTTGGACATGTGCAGAGGAGGAATAGTGGATATATTGGACAAAGAATATTGAAGATGGAGCTGCTATGTTAAAGGGAAAGAGAAAGACCACGGAGAAGGTACACAGATGAGAAGGGGGACATGCAGAGGGTTGAAGTGACAGAAGAACTTGCAAGGGAGAAGGTGAGATGGAGGAAGACGATCCATATAGATGACCCCTAAAGGGAGCAGCCAAAAGAAATACAGTTTCTTGTGATTAATAGCACGACAAATTATCTAATCTAATCTAATCTAAATAATGACTATTTGGTGAAAATGTTCAAGTTAAAATAAAATGGAGAGTATGAAAAATTACAAATAGATCTGTGCCCAAAAGTCAGTTCTACAATATAATTAGTAAAGAGCTAAGCTACAGACCAAGGGAGGTAGATTTTATTCACTAAGCCTGATCTATTTTGGGCAAAGATCTGAGTCGGAATGTAAGTCGTCTCATGATGAGCTTTTCTCTCTGCTTTCACATAGATCCAAATTCCTTGACATCCCATGTATCCACGTTGCCTGGATATGGTCGTAACAGCCTTAATCCGGTAGGAAACACATTACTAATACTTAATTCTCATATTAAGAACATTCATGAGCCCAATAATTGAAATTCTTCAGATTGGTGAATTAATCAATTTGTGCAAATACACCACTGTTTTAAAGTCAAACTAAATCTTAATCAACCAACTATGAGGATCTTTTATTTAATCATCAATCTCCGCATTCATAGTTTTGTGCAAAACAGACACATTTTATTGCTTTATTTTTTCATTGAGCAACTTAAGGAACTACATAAACAGTTCAGAAGATTTTGTTGTTGATATTGCAAAAATGATTTTCATTTGTTTTTTCAAAGCCACTGTCAGCTGATTTCTCCCACTACCCTGATGAAAGATTCAGAGGTATATATAGTATAAACACCTCTCTTCTTTGTCAAAGACACAGTTAATTATTACTGTTTTAACTCAGTTTTGAAAGTAATTATGTTTTGTTTTTGCTTTACTCTTTCCCTTACAGATTGCAGGGTATGTGAAAGTAAATGAATGGAGTTTAACACAGATTTGAATATTCCTGGTCATGGTTCCCTGTTTGGTTTGTGGCATACTTTTAGAAGATTGACCAAACTTCACTGTGTGACTGTATCTAACTCATATATTGTTGCCTAACCAACTCTTTAAGCTGAAAATGATTCAACTTTACTCACATTTATCTGCAAGTAATCTGCAAGTGTTTAATTTGGTCATGATATTTCCAATTGCATGTGTTTGCTTCATTTTGTAGCTCATCTATGACCATCAGTATTCAATAACTCAAATGGAAAGAGGAATGTCTATGCCAAATTTGTTGGAACCAAAAGCAAGTATTCTGTTTTTCAGTTGTCTTTTTACCTAATTTTTCTCTTCTGTAAAACTGTAGGAGCATTTTTCACTTTCATAATCTGTACATCCTTCCTAGTGCATGTGACAGCCTTTAAACAAAGGCTAATCAACATTGTAACTATCCACCAGCATTGTGCAGTGCATGTATATTTGCATGGCACATAATGTTACAGCTCCAACCTTGATCTTAATAGTGCACAGTGAAACACTGCGATGGACATGTGACATATTCAAGATATAAAAAATTCTCAGCTGGTCTTTACTGTTTATTTTTTGTCAAGGTCTACCCATATGAAATGCTCACAATTACTAACAGAGGAAGAGGGAAGTTTCCTAAGGATGTAGACAGAGCAAGACTTGAGGTATAGTAAAGCCACCGTTCTTTTGATTAGTGATATTTTTAGTGATATACCCTTCAGTAGTGGTAAGGAGAATTTACCATATGGCACATGTACTGAAGCTTGCAGAGAAAGCAATGGTTTAAGTATATTTATTCAAATTTTTATTACAGTGTGTGTAAACATAATTTCCTTTTGGTATTAATAAAGTATGATTCAATTAAATCCAGTTCAAAATAATTCAAGTCAACTCAGTTCAAAATACTACTGTATTGTATTGTACCTGAAACCCTTTGAGTGGGATATTGATGAATTCCTTGACTGTCATAATATGTCGCAGCTGAGACAGAGAGTTGTTGCAGTTAAATCCACAGTTTTAGATTAGGAAATAATCAAACAGAATAACTGTATCTTTATCCACTGTAACATTATCTTAATTTGTCCTGCTTTCTTCTTGCAGCGCCACCTTTCCCCAGATTCATTCTTCCAGATCTTTGGCATGGAGATTCAAGAGTTCGACAGACTTCCACTTTGGAAACGTAATGACATGAAAAAGAGGGTAGATCTTTTTTAATGCAGCCTAATGCGTGGTTTAACACTGTAAATATGCAAAAAAAAAAAAAAATCCAGTTGCTGTAACTGTTTATTCATATGTATTTGGAACAGAAATATGAAACTTTTGCCTGAGAACAGGGCAGATCATAATTTTCCCAGGACACAGTTTTGTGTTTCCTTCTGTTTAGGTCTGTTGTGATGAATAATAGCCTTGTTAAACTGATAATATTTTATAACATGAACATAAACTTAACCATTATTATTATTTGCATTTCCCAAGCCAGCCTTGTGTCTCTCAACATCTCCATGTCCATACTGAACAATTCTGCCATATAGTTTATGCCCACCCATTTGACTTATTATGCTAGCTTCCACCTCTATATTTTTATTCATGGACTCTACTAGAGAAGTTTTTAATGATTCA
>VUQH01017105.1:4740-32513 GCA_015106775.1 Etroplus canarensis | reverse complement strand
GCCTTTTTTTTTCCCCTTTTTTTTTTTTTTTTTTCTCTCTTCTTCTTCTTCCACTGTTTTTTTTTTTTTTTTTCTTGCTAACTTCTGCCTCGTTCTTCCCCCACCACCCACCGGTCCACCCACTTAGAGGATCAGAGGGAAAATCATGTGTGTTAGCCTCTCCTTTTTTCCAGGGCAGCATGGTGCTCTGGAATAAAGCCAACTGGAGAATGTAGCCTAAAATCGACTCAAGGCAGCTAGTGTCTGTTAAACACCTTACTGGAATTTAACAAATGTCTATGTGTCAGTATAATACTGCCTGAAAGTAGGTCATAGTATGTGGTCTAAACTAGTAGCATGCACTTATATTGCATAATTGGGCAGTTAATCAATATGTTTATGTTCCTGTTTAATAATTGCTTTCAGCAGTGTAATTGTGTTTTCCACTTTCCAGGCAAAACCTATATATGGAGGATGGCTGCTGCTGGCACCAGAGGGAACAAATTTTGACAATCCCTTGCACAGATCTCGGGTAAGTGGTTTCATAAGTGTTTAGCTTTGGTGTTCTTGAAATTAATTGTGTTTAGAAGAGAGCAGTTTTTATTACTTCTCTTCTTTTTGACTTCCTTTTGGAACTTTTGGCAGAGGTTCATGAAATTCATGAAAATAAAATGGCACTCATTAAAGAGAAAAGCTCCATGTGATGCATTGTCTTTAGCTTCTGTCCATTTGAATAGTTAATTGGTGTAGTGGTTTTGATTTTGTGTTGAACTGCTTTAGATATAAAATTGGTAAAGTGTAGGGTTTCATTAAAGTATTTAACTGTTTGTTTAAGGGATAGCTATCCATTTTTTAATTGGGGGATTTGTTTTTTGGATGGT
Organism: Etroplus canarensis; assembly: GCA_015106775.1. Lineage (NCBI taxonomy): Eukaryota > Metazoa > Chordata > Actinopteri > Cichliformes > Cichlidae > Etroplus > Etroplus canarensis. The sequence continues at coordinate 31,653 of VUQH01017105.1, read as the reverse complement.
GCCATGGTATCCTGGGTTTGAATCCATGAGTCAGCTGGGGCCCTTCTGTGTGGAGTATGCATGTTCCTCCTGTACCTTCTCTGGGTACTCTGGCTTCTTCCTCTACATGCATGTTAGGTTAATCTATCCATCCATCCCTCCATCCATCTTCTGCTGTTTATTTGGGTCACTGGGGCAGCAGTCTAAGCAGTAATGTTCAGACCCCTTTCTCTTCCGCCATCTCCTCCAGTTCTTCCAGGGTGGCATCAAGGCTTTTCCAAACCAGCTGAGTGATTTAATTTCTCCAATGTATCCTAAGTCTGCCCCGGGGCCCCCTACTGGTAGGACATAACCATAACATCTTACGCAGGAGGCGGATATGGTCAAACCATCTTAACTGGCTACTTTTGATGTAGAGGAGTAGTGTCTCTACTCTGAATCCTTTGAGAATGACCACGCTCCTCACCTTATCTCTTAAGGCTGAACCCAGACAGCTTCCAGAGGAATCTAATGTCTGCCACTTGTATCCGCAGTCTCATTCTTTCAGTTGCTAACCATCATCCTGTCATGACAAATGTCACGACCATAGGTGAGGGCAAGAAAATAGATCAGCTGTCTCTAAAGCACGACAGACCATTACAGCATCTACATCACTGCAGATGCTGCTCCAATCTGTCTGTCAAGCTCTTGCTCCTCTCTCCCCTCACTCGCGAACAAGATCCCGAGATGTTTAAACTTTTCCACTTGTGGCAGAAACTTGTTCCCGACCCCAGGGTGGGTACTTCACCCTTTTCCAGCTGAGAACCCTGGCCTCAGAATTTGATGTGCGCATCCTCATCTTAGCCTCTTCACACTCCGCTGCAAACCGCCCACTGCAAGCTGTGGGTCATTGTTCAGTAGCTCACCAACTGTTTAATTGGTCACTCTAAAATTACTGTAGGTGTAAATGTGATGGTGAATGCTTGTCTGTGCTGGACTTGTGATAGACTAGTAACCATGGTGTACCTTGCCTCTTGTCCAATGACCGCTAGACTGTGTTACAAACCCCCTACTTTTAAGAACTGTTAAGAAAATGGTGGGCTGCTTTTTTGTTTTTTAAGTGGAAATATAAACCATCTCTTGCCTGCCTAACAAGCTAACCTTGTCACTTCAGTAGCCACTTTTCATACTTGAGAGCCTAGCCAAAAATCAAACCAAAAAAAATCTATAGATCGTATTCTTTTGCGTCACAGTGTTTTACTCTAATGGCACAGGAACAGCATGCTTACACTCTCTCTGGTATGTTCATTGGGTGAGCAAGACATGTTCTTGCTTCATTCCTTCTGAGTGATCTTTTTACATGTAAATGTAGTTGAAATCACAGCACAGCCATTGTTCATAACTCACATCTGCGGTGATTTGTGTTGCTGTTGTAAAATCAGACATGAGTTGTCTCCAGTGCCTCCTGCTATCTGGGTAAAGCTTTGATTATTCTGATTACTATTGAAGCACCACAACCCTAGCAAAGTTCATTTTATCAGCTCAGAATGTTGGGTAGTAAGGGAAAAAAAGGTAATTGGCACGGCTACTCCTCCCTTTAATTTCTTTATCCATTCTGGCACTCGTTTGATAAACAAGAGCTCTCACTGTTGTGGCTTCGGTAGCTGCTTCATGGAATCAGCAGATTCCTGTGGGAATCCCAGTCCTTTATCAAAAGAAGCCTTATTGTTAGGAAATGAGTCTAATATTGACTTCATTAAATGATTTGTATCACCCTAGTGTCATGTAATAGGAGTCATCGTTTATCAGCTCCCAGATCGTATTGTGATGGTGCATCCTAAAAGAGGACCACAGAGAATGTGGGGGAGGAGAAGGAAGGTCTCAGTTCTCACAGCCACACTGATGGCTTCCATATGAGTTTTGGGAAAAGCACCTCTGGATCTACTATCAACAGTCTGCCGCTGCTTTGACATCATCATTGATACGTTCTCCTAGTCAGCTTTTCACTGTGGGGGTATAATTGCTGGCTTGTACGTACTGTAGTGCTGACATGAGCAGATTGGTAAGGTTTATACTGAAACAAATAACATGGAAAAAAAAATTGCTGATGTCTTGGATGAGTCATATTTTGGGACCAGTTTCATTTAACAGGTTGTGAGTCTATGGTGTATCCTTTTAGCATTGCCTGTGAGGCTTCTCAGCCCTGCTAGAGACCTTCCAGTGCCCCTTTTAGGTTACAGTGCAGTTCTCAATATTTCATGGATCAGGTTGTGTTGGAATAGAAGCCCAGGAAATTTAATACTGAGACAAAACAGCACATTATGATAAGAGGGTGGCAGAGAAGAACTGATCGTGCCAATAAGGATGAAGATCAATGGAAACTGTATCATGTAATTTGCATTAAAACTGACAGAATTACCAGTCTAACTTAGAGATAAAGTGCCCCCCAACCACTGTGTGAAATTTACCCCTTAGTTTTAGGAATGTGATAGGCTTCATGCTCGTTAATAGGCCATTCCTTTAACCTGGTTAAAGAATCATACGACACTGTTCATAATTGCATGGCTTTATCATGTAGATCCTGTACTTTTATCAAAAGTGAAATCTTATATGCACTCTTGAATGTGTGTACCCACTTGGTTATTGTTGTGATAACACCTGTATTTTATACATAAAGGCCTTCTTTCCTCAAACACTTCTAAAGAAAAACAAACTGACAACTGAGTGATCTGATGCAACCAGTGCATGTTGATAAAATGTTGTCCAGCTTGTTGTAGCTTGAAAGCTTTGTGATGTGCCATATGAGCAAAGTGTGCCAGCATTACTTGCTTACCACTGCATGGCAACTGTTTCCAAAAGCTTGCTTGGTCTTCCTCTTAAGTGTTTGTATGCATTGTACTGGCTAAGTCTTTACACCCTGAAAGTGTATAGAGTTCAAGCTTTTAAATGGAACATTTACATATTAATTTACAGAGCCAACAAATTAATCTCTGGCTTTATAGATGAAATATCCTTCCCCAAATCAAAAAGTATTTATTTAACTAGTATAGTTACATTTAACAAATGTATAATGATGTGATGTGATGTGATATGATAAATATTTGTGCATTTTCTTACATTGCGTCATTCTTTATAAAATGAAAATTGTGTTTGTTGCTAAGATTGATACCAGTATCTTATGTGACCATGTCCTTAACTGAAGAGTTTCTTTTTTCTTTCTTACAGAAATGGCAAAGGAGGTTCTTTATCCTTTACGAGCATGGTTTGCTTCGCTATGCTCTGGACGAAATGGTGAGTTAAGGCTTTCTTCCTGTAAGCTGTTTATTTTTGTTGCCCATGAACTAATATTCAAAACATGGCTTGTAACTTTTATTACCTGGTGACATGATCTAAACAGCCATGGCATGGTTCAAACAAACAAAAAAGCATGCTATATAGTATATCTGTATTACAATCCCTTGTCTTGAAATTCCAGCCCTGTGACCTGCATATTTGCATAACCTCAGTCAGCTCACTGGCATGACTTTAGTTTCTGTTTATAATGGTTTTTATGATTTGTGTATTACAGTGCCATTACAAAATTTCAAGTGTACAAATATATCAGTGAAAAGGATGTTTTTTTTTCCTCCCCATAACTTCTGAAAGCAAATGACGCCATCAGCAAGTTAACATATTAAGATGAACAATATCAAAACTGGTGGGATTCTTTCTTATTCTATCTCAAATCAAAGATTTATTATTCTTTATAGTTGAGTTAAAACAAGGCTTTGGCTGCTATTTGATAATTTGCAGTAGCTGATAACTGCACCACTCTCTTGTGGTAAAGAGAGACCAGAGCGCAAAAACGAAACTCTCGATTTACCAGTTGATCTACGCTCTTGTCTTTTGTACCTTGTGTGCCTATAGACATGAGCTGTGGGTAGTGACTGAAAGAATTGGATCATGGCTACCAGGGGCCAAAATAAGCTTCCTCTGAAGGGTGTCTGGGCTCTCTCTTAAAGATAGGATGCAGAGCTCAGTGATTTGGGAGGGGAAGAGTAGACAGAGTAGAGCTGCTACTCCTCCACATCGAAAGGAGCCAGTTGAGGTGGTTCTGATTAGAATGCCTCCTAGGTGAGGTGCGTCAGGCATGACCTACCAGAAGGAGGCACCAGGACAGGCTGGAGAGATTACATCTCTCGGCTGAGTTCTGAATGCCTCGGTGTTCCCCTCTGGAAGAGCTGTAGGAGGTGGTAGGGAAGAGAGAGATCTGGGTGTCTGCTTAGACTTCTGCCTCCACAATTCAGACCTGCCTAACCAGTAGAAAATAGATGGATGGAGATTAGCTGCTGTTACAGTAGTAAAATTCCATTTATAATAAAATATTCCATGGTTTTTGATAGCTAGTTGCAAGTTTAGTTTACATGCAACAGAAAAGCTGGGTTTGTGCTTTTTGTTTAAAATGATTTGTTTAAAATGTTTTTGATGGCATTGCATTTAAACCAAATAAATTTGTTTATAAGCTTTAAAAATGCTGAAATTGTAAAATACATAGATTATAAGAGTTTTGCTGCCTATTGATGAGACAGCCACCACACTGTTGACACCAGCGCTTTGTTGCATGCAAACAGGTATTTAGTGAATATGCTAAACACTAAGCCCAGCACAGTAGTGTCAAAAGGAATGAAGTAACACTACATGGTGTTGCTATTAAAAGTCATGTGCCTAACTGTGTGTTTATTTAAGCGTCTAATACACTGCACACTTATTGTGCAAGTGCCTCGTGGCTACTTCCTGTTAAGAAAAACTGGAAAAATCACTCATTAACAGAATGATTAATGGCTTTTGTGTTATCTATATTGTTGTCAGTAGACTATGTACTAATTATAAAATTAAAAGGTAGACTTTTTGAGTTCAATTTTGGTAGGCCACTTGTTTCAGTACTCTAGTTTCTTGGATTTATTGGTACTGCAGCTTGTGGGCATGCTGAATATTGACCGACCCAAGCAGTGCTCACCAGCTTTTTTCTGAGCGTAGGATGTGCTTTGAAATGAGGTGAAAACAGAAGTAGGTGAAACAGCACTTGCTTTATTGACTTTGACCCTTTCGCGTTGTATGTGGTATTCTAATAGAAAGCTAGAATGAGGTTTTATGTAACAGAAGCAACAGGTCCTGGCATACAGTGTTGCATTTTTTGCCACACAGTTTGAACATTCTTACTATAGACATCTGTTATGTTAAATGGGTTGCCTATTTGTACTTATTTTCCAAGACCAAGGAAGATTTTATTAACTGGTGGTTTAAATTTTCTAAACATTGCAACAAATACTGCAGTGACTTTAATGTTTTCTTTACACTGAAGCCAGAAGGGTTATTTGTGAGTTATTGGAGGAGGATTATGACACTGAAGGAAAGATGGATGATGTGTTTGTGAACTGGCAGATGTCCTCCTTCCATTCAGTATTCACACTGGATGTCACTCTTCATGTTTTCAGCTCCCTTCTGAACAGAAGATCAAAAGCAGAGGGTGTAATAAGGGTCTGGAGCTGGAAATATCAAGTGCCACTAAATATAGCCACAACAGGCTAATTAGAATAACTGTTTTCATTTGAATAAAGGGCTGCATATACTGGCTAAATGGCATACATATCTGGCATTAATATTTGGGTGTTTCAGTTTAATTAGTATCAAAATACTTTATTATTCCCAGGGACAAATTATAGTGTGTTAAAGAAGCACAGTTATATATAAATGTAAAAGGCAGTAGTTATAAATTTGAGAGGTAAGCAATCTTCTTTTTGCTGCTCTCGTCAGGGGTCACCGCAACAGATCATCTGCCTCCATCTCACCCTATCACCTGCATCCTCTTCCCTCACACCAACCCTCTGCATGTCCTCCTTCACTACATCAGTGAATCTTCTCTGTGGTCTTTCTCTTCTCCTCTTGCCTGGCAGCTCCATCTTCAAAATCCTTTTTTCCAATATATCCACTATCCCTCCTCTGAACATGTCCAGACCATCTCAGCCTTGCTTCTCTGACTTAATCTCCAAACTTCTCAACCTGAGCTGTCCCTCTGATGTATTCATTTCTAATCTTGTCCATTCTGGTCACTCCCAGTGAAAATTGCAACATCTTCAGTTCTGCCTCCTGTCTTTTCGTCAGTGCCAATGTCTCCAGACCGTACATCATAGCAGGTCTCGCTACCGTCTTTTAAACCTTCCCTTTCACTCTTGCTGCTATTCTTCTGCCACAAAGCACCCCTGACACTTGTCTCCACCCACTCCACCCTGCCTGCACTCTCTTTTTTACTTCACTTGTGCTCTGTCCGTTGCTTTGATTGATCTCAAGTATTTAAACACATCCACCTTCACTACCTCTGCTTCTTGCATCTTCACCATTCTGCCTGCCTTCCTCTCATTTATGTACATGTACTCTGTCTTGCTTCTGACTTTCATTCCTCTTCTCTCCAGTGCATACCTCCACCTCTCTAGGCTCCACCTCCTCTTTACTCTCTCTACAGATCAGTGTCATGCGCGAACATCATAGTCCACGGGGACTCCTGCCTGACCTCATCTGTCAACCTGTCCATCACCATTGCGAACAGGAAGGGGCTCAGAGCTGATCCCTGATGCAATCCCACCCCCACCTTGAACCCATCTGTCACTCCTACTGCACACCTCACCATTGTTCCGCTGTCCTCACATATGTTCTGCACCACTTTCACATACTTCTCTGCCACTCCTGACTTCCTCATACAATTCCACAGTTCCCCTCTTGGCTGTCGCAACAGCGACCTGATCAGAATTCTAGTTTTGATCTAGACACAGGAAGGGATAGATCTTGCTTTTTAGCAGTTACTGAATTTTCAAGATCAGTGCGAGACAAAAGAAAAGATGCTCAAATGCATCTCAAAATATACTTGATGTTTTTTATTCTGCATAGGGAAACACAGATCAACATTAAGATCAGATGAACTGAATTGTGAGTGACACTGAGCCAAATGTAAAGGTTGCCAGCTTTCACCAGTATAACAGTCCTCCACACCACATCAAAACTCCAATCTGAGAGGACTCGTTATGATTGTAGATGAGGAGGTGCCCCTTTGTTTTCCTCCTAGCCTGGTTTTATGGCTCTCCTGTATTGGCCTAACCAAACCCAGATGGGCTGAGGTTCCAACCTGCAGGATGTGGCATGACTCTGGGAGAACAAAATGGTCTAGCAAAAACCTGGGAGAGAACACAGTTCTTGAAGTCACTGATTTGGCGTTGCCCTCCTACGGTGAACACCCAACATGACCCACCACTGCCATGATTTAATGCTGAAAGCAGCGGTGGCTTTGAAAACTCGTTGTGTGCACAAGACAAGTGGTAAAAGAGAAACAATGTAGCTGCAGTAAGAAGATGCTTAAGAGAAATGTGTTTTGTCACAAATTGAGTGACGAATAGTGTGAATAGCTTGAAATGTGCCACCATGCATGGCTGATGTTAGTTCAGCCTTACTGGATTTTTCATAGACCTCTAAAGAAAGAACTTGAAATGTGTTGTCTCTAAGCTAGTTCACTGAATACAAGTGCTGTAAATATGGAGATAAGATACATTTATTCACAAAGTCCACTTTCAGTTCAGTTCTCAGTATTTGCTGATTGTACAAGCTGGACTTTTCCAAGAGCAGGCTACCACTGTTTTGTCCAGGCAGCGTTACTAAGGCAACATGATTTGTCCCTTTTGTCCAACAACAGCTTACAATGGTATGTGTTGCATGGGGCAGATTCTCAGTTTTGTGGAGAGCTCTAGTAGTCTCTGTCCTAACTGATACAGGACAGAACAGACTGGAAGCAAAGCATACATTTGTGAGCTGAAGTTGTCTCTAGGCTCAGTCATATGGTGAGCAAACCTTCCACAGTGGTTGGCAAAAATTTCAGACGCAGCATCAAAACAAATGTAGAAGGCTGAATTGGATAAAGTCGCAATTTTTGCTGAGGGGGGTGTGTGTGTGTGTGTGTGTGAATGCACCTGGCTACAAGGGTACTAGACAGCAGAGGCAATGTCAGGAACAGGTGTTGCAAGTTCTGAGTAAGCTCATTATTAAAGTGTTCATCATTTGCGGAGTACAGTTAACCCTGTACTGAGAGAAGGTGGTTTTATATGACGATAGCTTGATCTAAATAATAACACAATAATAACTTTGAGGTAAACAAAAAGACTAAACAACTGTGTGATCAAGCTATTCAAGTGTGGTGAGAAAAGCACATGAGCACACCAAATCCATTATCACCTCAGTGAGGTCAGGTATGTAGGTGAGAAAAATTATGGGGGGAAAAATGACATCATTCCAACTCAGAGATCAACACCCACACTCTAATAACCTTCACTGTCCAGTCTTAAATACCTCACACCTAGCTCCCAGTGACCATGCTTTGACCTCTGTATAACCTATTCTTACTCACACACATGCATCATCATGTGATTTTAACTTTCTTCTTTGCAATTTATCAGTCTGTGTTGCGGTGTGTGAGCTCACACTGAATCACAAGGCTTGTGCATTGCTAATCTTTTAGTACTGTTGAGGGTCGATTATGCACAATATTTCCTCAATTTCTTCCTAGGCCTTTGTGGGAACAGACAGTGCAGGTTGTGTTCTCATGCTTTTCAGTTAATGTATTTTATCCCAGGCTGAACAAGCACAGTATACCTGCAAATAAAGTGAGGCTACCTATTGAGTTGCAGTACACAAAAGGCCCATTCAGAGATACTTGGATTGCATTTGCCTTCAGACTGTATTGACTCCAGTCTGTATCACAGCTATATCCCTTGTTATTCCAACAAGAACATGATGTTCTCATGATGTTTCAACTGTTTAAGTCATTCTCATTTCATCTTAACTCAATTAATTTCCTGTGTTTACTGGAATTCAAATAATGGACTTTTCCCTCATAATATTATCCAAGAACTGAGAGAGTTTTTAAAAAACTTCCTTCCATTTCCCACACGTTTGTGCATTCTTTTAACTTGAGACACACGGTCCTGCTGCCTCTCTCCTTAATCTCTCAGACATGAGCCTATACAACTTCAGCCTGTATTTGCCCTCAAGACTTGTAAGACCTTTTCACATGCTGAAACGTGTAAATTCTCTAGCTTCTCTGCACCTGAGAAACATGAAATCGAGGGCTGTTTTTATTCCATTTTGAAGAGCTTTTGTTGGTTTGGGAATGAGGAGAGCTAGGGGATAGGTGAGTGGGCAGGGCTTTGGAACTGTGGTATTGCCTTCAGGCACTCTGTGAGGAATAAGGGGAGGTTGACCACCCCATCATATAAGGAATACTTGGAGTGGTGCTCCAGTGTTCCACACACAGCAAGCCTGAGTGGAGAAGGAAGCAGTAACTAACTAAATTACTTAAAAGTTTGTATTATAGCACAAAGGGGAAAAAATAAATACTGGTCATAGTTCTTGTGGATGGAGATGGTGTAAGCTCTCCATATTGGATGACTAAATGCGGATTCTGGGTGAGGCTTGTGTTGGTTTTGTAGAGATATGGTGCGTGAGAGTCTTCTTTAACCCCTGCCCTTCCTTCCCCATGGTTCCAGTAGGAACTGATCTGCAGGAATGTAAACAGTCATGGATTACAGTGGGGTCACTGTACCCATTGCACAAAGCCACAAAACCATGGGAACAGCCATTCATACAGCTTGTAATAATCAGGGTCCACAACACTGTAACTGACATTCAGCTGAATGGCAACCCCCATCCTAAAGCTTCCACCCAGTATAGTATATTTATAAAGAGCACTCGCTTGTTTTTGTTTTATGTACAAAAATGGGGATTTTGGGTGATATTCCGCTTAAGACCTCATCATTGTCAGGTCTGTTGTTAGCCACTGGAGGCGCACCACGGTGCCAGCCAAAAATAACAACCCAACCCTGCTTGATTTGTAATTTCATAACTTGATTGTGGAATTAGATGAGTATATGCTGAATTCCATTAGAATGCAAACAGTAGACTAGACTGGAAGAGGTTTCACCAACTTGCTGCATGTTGCACCCTTTTAGAGTTTGACAAGCCTTCAAATGATTTGATAGTGATAAGGAATGCACTACATTTATCAGGACAAAAATTATTTTAAAAAAGTGGTGAAGTAATATTCCTGGTTGGCTCCAGTGTGACTAGGCCTCTTAATGAGAGCATAGGTTTTAAAATAACACACCGCACCCTCTGCTCTCATGTTCAGAGTAACATTTTGTCATAAAAACATTGTTCTGTAGAAGTGTCATTAGAAAAATTTGGTCTATTTGTCTTGTCGCGCATCACACATTTCTGCCTAAAACCTGAGATTCAGTGAGTTTTAGTTTGAGCCCATGATAGTCAATTGATCTAACTCAACACAAACTAAACTTGACTACAGTGTCTTGTTGCTGTGAGTAGCGTAGCTGAGAAGGCAGCTTGCAGTTGTACAGTTGAAAACAATCTGATTAAACTAATCTGTCCACTCTTCCATAATTCACAAGAACTGCTTCTTGTTGGACAGTGTTGTTCAGAATTTAATCTAGCTTAAACACAATGGTCACCTAATGTGTCTTCACTGAAAATGTGCTCAAGGTCATAGTTGTTTTGCAGGCACTTTTCCAGTTTCACAAGAGTTGCTACACCCAGGACAGTTGGTTTGGACTGTAATATTCATAAAGTGAGTGTCCCTCTGCCATTAATACATAAATGCCATCACTAGGTTTATTTTTAAAATTATCTTAAGCCAGTTTTGGGCTGGTCAAGAAGTTGGGCCATTGTCTTGGATATGACCATTTGCAAGGCTCCTTGACTTCTCAGTGGGTTTTAATTCTCATTACTTGGTGCGATACAGCCAACCAGTGACAAGAAAACTTTACACTTTCTTTCTGTACTTCACATAATACGGTAACCTATGAACTGTGATGGATGTGAGCTGGATGCGTTATTATGCGATGTATGACTTGAACGGCCAAATAATTCTACAGCATCTGAAATGACTTAAGGGCAATTCACTTCAAAATTACTCTTCTGTAGCTGATTTACATGTGTGTTAGGTCATTGTCTTGTTACCCAAACTCTTTTGAACTTTTCTCCTATCTGTCCACAAAACATAATCCCAGAAGTTTTGTGAACATTTAAGTGCTATTTTTGCACTTGTCTTGTTAGTTTATCTAAATTTGAGTTATGTTGCGGTATCTTTTTGTCATTTGAAGACAATTTGTCTTGTTATTTCCTGATGAACATCCTGGTCTTCAAAATAAATTTGTCGCCTTTTCACCATACAGCTCTAAAATGTCTTTTTGAACATCCAGTGAAAATTGTTTTGGTTGAGACATGGTTCACACCAACTGATCTTTCTTAAGAGCTGTCAGTAACCAGACTTTGGTTGCTTTAGGGAGGGCTATACTGTATCTGTGACCCATTCTTCCAATCTCATATTCTTATTTGGGGCACCTGACAATGAAACAGTTCATTAGCACAGAGGTTCACTCACTTTTTCCTGTTTGCATTGTGATCCCTCAGTGTGTTTAGTAAAGCTTTGAAAGGATGCATGTCCACTATGAGTGCTGACAGAAATGCAAGTTTGCTATTACTTGTAGAGTATGACTAAACACAGTGAAGGGTCTTAGGAAAGTTGGGATAAGTTGTATATTCACTTAATAAATTACCAATTTCTCTCTGTGTTGTGCTTTTGACCTGATTTTGACAGTATTATCTGTGCTCTTCAATTTCTGTCTCTGTCCTATCACAATCACCAAGAAAAAAAAAGATCTCCAGTTGTTCTGTTCTGGAATATTTCCATTTATTTGGCCAGCAGTATTGTAACTTTACAATATAGTTTTTTAAATTTTCTAATTAGTTTTTATTTTTATTTCATTTTGAGTTTTTGTTTTGAATTCAGTTTAGTTTCAGTTAGTTTACAGAGTGGGTTTTCTTGTTTTAGTTTAGTTTTTTTTTAGTTTCAGTGTTAGTTTTAGTTTTCTTAACTATTATTATATGAATGGTATTTGTCAGTGGAAGATTTAAGATGTTTAGATCAAAAATTACAATACAAACACAACACTTTATGAAGGCAGATGAGTCACAATCATGTAGACATCCTGAGTCTCAATAAACATATGTTCAATAAACAGCCTCATCAGACAGGCTGTCTGACCAAATTTAACCCAACTGACAGAGACGAGAAATAAATACATTTCCTGTATATTTTTATTTTAGTTTCCTAAACCCACAATATCCTTTTAGTTTTTGAATTTCCCCCAAAGTCTAGTTTTTCTTTTTATTTCTGTTAACTAAAATGATTTTTCTCATGTAGTTTTAGTTAACTATGATAACCTTGGTAACTGGCATAGGACCACGTCCTCTAACAGTTTAGCCTAGTTTTGGGCCACTATTCTACATGGCACCACCAATAATTACTTTTCTTGTCTATTTCCTTAAAAATTTAATTAGAAACCCTTAATTCCAGAAGTACACAAATGAAAAAACCAGCAATATAATCCCATTAATTTAAGACTGAAATTTCCTCTCTGTTCTCAATGCTCGAATATAAAATATGATTGACTGGTATATATTTTCCCATTTTTCCACCTGATTTCCCCCATTTATTGTGATTGTGTGTTACATACATGTGTGTAGTTGTTAATTATAAGCATATTGCATCCACTGTTAATATTTTAAGGCTAATGATTTTAACTGAATGTTGTAATGCACTAAGAATAAATTCCCTTACCTCAGAATGAATGATAATTGAAGTTTTGAATGGTTTTAGCCTGCTATTTCATATTTCATGGACTGTTTTGGATTTTGTACACAAACAGCAGTGTGTTATGGTTTGAGACCTCACTTACCATTGCAGTCTGAGCTTCGAGGTATGATGCTGTAATGATTATATTGGCGTTTGTGTGTGTGTGTGTGTGTGTGTGAGAGAGAATGAGACTGTTAACAGGATCACTAACATAGTGTGCTAGGTCGAATCATTAAATAATATATTGCTCATAGCAAGGCTTTGTTTTCTATTTGTGTGGGGGTTTATTTGACTATTGTACTTTGTTTTCTATTTTTCTTGGACTATGATTTTCATATGGAGTTCAGTTGTGTTCTGGTTGATGGTGGTCTGCTGCTATTCCAAAAGTCTGTACAAGCTTGTTTTTAGAATATCTCTTTACCATCCTTGTCTTTGGACCTTCCCTCAGTTTCTTGTTCTTTTTAATGATTTCCAGGCATTCATTAACCAGAAAAAGAAGGATTTGGCTAAACCAAATGCCCATTCTTCACTTGCAAGAACTTCACTCTTACATTACTAAGTCCCATTCACTGTCCTGCCCTTTTACCTCTTGCCACTCTCTTGTGTCTCTGCCTTCCATTCCAGCTCTGTCTGGCCAATAAATCATTTCTGTTGGGGAGAGCAACCACCAGTATTGTGTAACTTCTTTCCCCCAAGCCCTCCCTCCTCTTTAAAGCCAAACAGGGCCTGGCGGACCGCTCGCTCAGTTTGTTCTAAACACTAGACCGAGACACTGACAAAAGATTAGGGTGAGAGGTTAGTCAGCTCTGAGACGGGCACTAATAAAACAGTGGGAAGGTGTCTACTCAGTGATAGGGGCGTGGGGACACTGGCAAACATTTAATTTTTTTTGAAAGTGAACAACTATTTTGAAAATTGTACACATTCAAAACAATATGTAACCTGCTAGTATATTTTTATTAGTTCGTATGTATTTTTGGTCTGCGTTTTTCTGCCTTACTGCTTGAAACCTACTTTTAGACTGTAAGTCTGTAATTTTTAGTTGGTTGGCACAAATGGCGGAGTTGATTGGTTACATCACAGCATCTCAGTTGAATGAAGTCCAGTTGTAACCTGGCCTGAGATTTAGTCTAACAAGCTGCTGCCTTAGGATAGGCTGTAGTGGCCACAGCTGCAGTTGAATGTCTTTCAGAGTTGCAACAGGTGCACTTGTGTTAGATGACCTTTGACCTTTTGCCTCAACTTTGTGACCCACCAAATCCTACCACCTGTTAAGGTCAGGGCTTTGCAGTAAAGATATTTTTAAAAAGAAAGTGCAGCCTTGGAGCAGGGGCTGATCACAGCTGTATAACACATGGTTGTACAGTAAGAATAGGACGCGTATGTGATAGTACACATTTTCAAATATATTTGATATACAGGTGAAAATATCTAATAAAAATTTTTACTAACATGGGCCCCATTTAATGATTAGGCCATGCTTGTAAAGTCTATATTACCTACAGTTTAAGTATTTTGGCTTGTTGCTAATTGTTGTTGGGTGAGCCACACAATAACCTTCTCCAGCTTCCCCAGGGCCTGGCCCAAAATTCCCTTTTCTAGCAGCCATGGACTGGCTTACCTCCAGCCATTGCACCCTCAGCTTGGTGCCCTCACCTCTGTGCCCTCTCTCAGCTTTAAAACAACAAAAATTTCTCCATGCACCTACATAAACCAGAATAATTTGTAACTTCAGCTACTAAAAGGTAAAAGGAACAGGAGACAATAGTGTTCAATGATGAGCTATTTATGCATAGAGTAACACATTGTGCTCAGGTAATACTTATGCATTAATTTGCTAATATAATACTTTATCTGGAGAATGTACTTTAAAGCCTTACTGTTGATGATGGCTTGTATCCTGTATTTTTCCTTATCAGTGGGCTTGGAATATATTTGAATACTAAGTATTATGTATAACAGTCATCATTATCATGTGTCACATACGAATGCTGTGTCATATTTTTTATTTTGTATATTCAGTTTAACCCTGAGCATAGTTTTGACAAGTTACCGCCTGGTTTAACGTATAGACTGTATATATATGATGGGTGTAGCCACTGTGATGTCCTCATTAGGCTATGGACTAAAATTTTGAAGCCTTGATTTTATCTATATGGCCATCACCATCTTGTTGTTTTTTTTGGTTTTTTATACTTTAGTTTAGGGCCAAACTGATATTTCAATGAAATGGTATGGCGTTATCAGCTAGTGCTAGCAAGCTCAGTTAGCTAACCACATAAAAATGGCAGAACTTCATTCCCCAAACCTGGAGCCCAACATCTTTGATAGTCTGTGCCAAACTGTGGGCCCTGTTACGTGTTTGGAGATTTTTGCATTGAATTATCTAAGGCACCTACATAATGTCCAGTCATGAATTAGTAAAAGAGGTGAAGCCTAACGGACAGCTAGCAGTTACAGCTTTATGTTTTGGCTTCGACATGTCAAAGTGGACATACCCCAAATAATGCATAACTTTAAGCCTTAATACAACTGAAAATTTTGAGTTGTAAAAAAAATATCTCCTCAGTGCAGTTGATATGAAGAAGCAAATGAGCTAAATAGACATGCCTTTTGTACCAGGTTGTAAACCTGACTGTTTCTGCTTTTAAAGTAGCACGTTTTAGGATGGGAGTCTGTGGGGATTGACTTGCTTTGGAGCCAGACTCATGTGATAGTTTGAAGAACTTGGCACCTTAACGTTGGCTTTATTTTTGTAGCACTAATGTTTGCTGTCTGGTTTAACCACAAAATATTGCTGGTAAAATGCTGTATCACAGTTATGGGAAGCTCTTTCTGTGTATTTGTGTAAAGTTTAATCTAAAAGATTTTGTAGGAGAGCCCATTTAAAGTCTTTTATCCATATAAAGTATATTACAGTAACATGGTTATTGAAGTGGTACTAGTTTTGAAAAGTTAATGGTAGCTAGGTGTGAAAAGCATAAAGAAACTTGGAAAAGTTTTGTTACCTGATTAGGCGTCTTTTCTTCTGAAGATATTTCCTGTCCGCACTGTTTTGAATGACGGGTTAACTACTAACCAGCAGACCTGGCCCTGTAGGAAGCTGCTCTCACTCCCTGTGGAAAAAAAAGGTTAGCTCCAAAGTTGAGGTATTAGCTGAAGGAACATTTTCCTATCCCTCTTCCATTTTTCTCTTCCATTCCCTTCTGCTTGGTGGGCAAATTTGCATTGACTTAGTAAGGCTTTGGCAGATTTGCAGTCATTATCAGAATTATTCGAAGTTTCCCTGTACATCTTGTATAATTTCTTTATAGAGTCAACTGAGGTGCATCGTTTTGTCAACTGTTACTGCAGTGACTAAGATTTATTTGCCTTTTCTGTGATTGGAAAAGTTTTTATTTGGACTCTGAAACTTAATCAGAGACAAAGCATAGCATGGGTCCTTTTTCACCTTGGCCTACTTTCTAAAGTGCTGTGTCAGAGCACAGTATGGGGTGCAGCAGAAATTCAGACAGTTGTTTTGAGGTACCTTGTGATCTTATAACAAGCACTTGTTTTTTTGCAGTGGAGCCAGAAGCTGATCAAAGCTGATCAGAGCTGCAGCTTTAGGGTTTACTGTGCTAGAAGTCAGGGATTAAGAACATTAACATTTAGGACTAACAGTGGGTAATAGTGGTGTTGCAAAACAGTCTGATGTGCAGGGCTTTCAGCAGTTATTTGGAAGACTGGCAATTAGAATGAATTTGGGTTGGTGAACTGATGAGTGTAAATGGATGTGTTTTATTTAGGATCTAACTGTGGCACTGATGTGACATTTATTTGTGCATTCAGGACCAAGCCACCTAAAATTTTAAATAAGGTCACTTTCTTGTCTCTGTGATCTACTTCTCTGATAGGGGCTTGCGACTCAACTAAAATGACTGCATATTTGTTTTTCTTTTTTTAATCTCACATTTTTAATTTATTAACTTTGCAGTGTTTTGTTTATGTTGGCCTATTTCTTCAGCCAAAGAGATGTATGTTTTAGTTTTTTCTATCACTGAGATTCTGTAAAAGGTGCAAAGCCAGATTTTATAAGATGTTGTAGATCTTGAATAAATTTCATTAAAGATGGGACATAGGTCAGTGCCAGTCTAAAGTGAAGGGTATAAATTGAACAGATAAGCAGGGTGACAGTGGTTTCATTCTGGAAGTCTGGAAAACCGCACACTCTCGCTCACAACGCCTATTTAAGCAGTCTGAGTCTGACCAGCCAAGCCAACATGACACGACTTGACTGTAGCACCTGTTTCTGCTGCTGGTCCATCAACTATGTCACCACCCAGACATAGACTGACAGATTTCTCACACTCTGTCTGACTTCCAGCATATAATTATGTTGTCATTATCATTATTACAGACATGACATTAACTGTATTTTCATCATATTATTGCTGAATGATACTGTTACCATAAATGTCCTGAATTATTCTGCAGTTTACTTGGCACCATAGCAGGCAGCCAAAGATCAGGTTCACATAGCTCTAGTTCAGTTGCACCTGATTGACCAAGTACAACAGTAGCCTGCATTTAACGGGAGTCCTGCTGTACTAGCAGAGAAAATGTTCTTCATCATCACTTACTCACCCTCCTCTTCCTCCTCCTCTGCATTCGCTGGCTGCTGGCCTCCTAACACAGCATTAAACCACCCACATCCTCTCACCACTCTCCATAAGAAGAGAGGCGCTGCTGCCACCCACAACCCTCTCTGAAATACCTTCAACAAATATGTGTGAAATGTGTGGTGTTTTATTTTTTCTGTTCTTGTTCATTTTTCACACAATATTTTGTGTTGGTGCTGTGTTCTTCCAGGCCTTCACTGTAGCTTTGTTGCTGTGTAACCATCTGAAAGTCCTGAATGCATACCAGTGGGATGAGGTGTATCTGAGAATGCCTGAAAAGACTACGCTTGGCCCTGCAGTAGAGATGTCAGCCATCTAGCACATGGTTTATTCTCATCTTTAAACATCTATATGTTAAGCTGAAGTACAGACATGGGTTAGGGAGTGCCTTACAGCTGAGGCTGTTATTGTACAAGCTTAAAGTAATCTTGATACTGAGGTAAATTACAGGACCGGGGAACTCTGGGACTTGGTGATTGCAGTCCTGCCTGTGACAAATCTGTCAGCTCTATTTCCTAGCCTGATTACAATGTATATCTGTGTGATTATTGTGTACCGGGGAAGGAGAGATGGTAGTTTGATGGTCCTCTGCAGCAGGATTAAAGGTGACTCCATCCATCTGGCACCTGAGGATATTTCCTTGCAGCTGGTTGTTGACTTTCTTACTGGTATCAAAAATGTGCATTTATTTCTGCCGTTCTTGGTTGCTATGGAAAAATGTATTGCATAATTGCTGTTATTGGTAATAAGCAGAGGATGGACCCTGAAAAGACCTGATTCCAAGCTATGTACATGAGTCAGGCTGAAACAGTGCCAGTTCATAAGCTTTTCTGTTGGCTCCAGTGTCTGAAATGATCAAACTGCAGTGAATCTGGATGCAAAGTGATGAAGCCTGCTGGTACTTGTCTAAAGAAGAGTAATGTAACTTTACAAGTGAAGTCATAGCATTTGAATTTGTCACTGCACAGGATGACAGACAGACTGGCACCTAGGATCTGATAACAGATGTTTCTAATTAACATGCAGGTGTTCATAGCTAACCTTTGGCAGCATATCTATTTGTGATTATGCTGATAATGGGAAATTTCGTGAGTGTATTGGAAAACATATTTCAGCTTGAGTATCACACGGTAGAATACAATTTCATTTACTCACGCTCTTAAGTGAGTCATTTTAAATGAACTCTTGCTTTCCATGACTAGAAATGACTATGTCATACCCAAAAATGTTGAGGGCAGAGGAAGAGAATTTGCTCCACAACGAAAAATGCAAGTAGACCATCAGTGAGCTGCCAAAAGAAGCAAATATTTCTCCCAGTGTGTCATAAGGGAGAATGGGATGTTTTGGTAAGCTGCAGAATTGCGAAGAGTAAAGGAAGCTGAGGCATAAAGATATGTATGGAACTCACTAATTACCACATAAACAGAGGTGGTTCCTAATGAACACTGTGATCTGCACAGACACATGAATGATGTAATTTAAAGAGAGGAGAGAGCCTAATCTCCGCAGCGTGGAACTTGGACAGAATCTTGACTGAGCATCCTGGCTGCGATGGTGTTAGTGGTCTTAATGATTAACACTCTGTTCCCTCTGAGTGCGTAAACTGGAAATGGTTGCTGTGGTTAATCGCATACCTCCATACTTGCTATTTTGTCTACATAAGCGCTTTCTCACAAGTATGGCTACATAAAGTGCATTGCATGGTGCACTAATAATGATCAAAAAGTTGATTGTGGAATTCTGTACATCTCTCTCTCACTATACTTCCCATCTTGGCTACTGGTCACAAAGGGAGGGACTACCAAACAAATTTCAGCCAGTAGGAGGAGAATGCATCATTGGCTCTGCCAGTTCTAGCTAGCTAATCACAGATTATTTTAGGCAGTGAAATTAAATATGTTGTGGCATTGTTTACTGTACATGCATATTACTGTAATTTATTATGTTATTGGTCAGAGGGTTGATGTGTTGCGAATGTTGATGCAATCGAATGCCACAATCATCATTTCGGAGATTTCACACACTACAAAAGTAAGTTCATGAAGCACATAGTACATTTCCATGTAATATACTAACTGGAGTCTCTGTCTGCTCCTTGAGCAAATTGTTGACTGCTACTGTCTTCATAACCTTCTATTTTTAGCTCCTTGGCTGAAGGACCTAATGCCATGACGAGGTGTCCTGTCCTGTTGTCTATCTGCCTGTCCATCCGCAATCCACAAGAATTGCTATTCCTCCTAGTTTTGGTTAGATTTTAGTGACACTTGCATACAATTGTTTCTTAATGGGTCTTCACCCAAATTGTGCTCAAGGTGATAGTTGTCATTTTATGAGCACTTTTCACAAGAATCACTACTCCTAAGTAGAGCTGGGCGATAAAACAATAAGAATAATTATCGTGATAATACTTTTGCTCGATAGATTAAAGACACGGTTGAAATTAAGCCGATTGACCCCATGTTGTTCATGTTTTAAAAAACGCGAAAAGCCAAACTTAATGAGAATAGCGCCTGGAAAAGAGCTGCTGCCATCTTTGTGGGGTAGGGTGGGACATGTAGCGGGACATGTGTTAATGTGTGACCTTCTGCAGCTGCAGACACCATATCTCAGGAGAGTGAGCAAGATAAAAGAGAAAATAACGATGGAAAACCCGAGAGACAGCCTTACTTAAGGAGATACGGCAGCGGACACACAACCTGAGGCTCAAAAGACGGAGACACTCTTGAAAAAACGGGTCAGAGGAATTCAGTGTGTGTGTGGAGATATTTTGTCTGTTTAAAGACCGACAGAAAGCAGAGAAACTGCACTTCAAACTGTGTCAAAGTATGTCTCTACAAAGACAGTAATAATACTGATGTGTTTTAACATCTGAAGCAGGGCCATCCTTCAGAGCACAATGTAAGATTTTACCGTCCCAGACCCAACAGG
This sequence comes from Etroplus canarensis, assembly GCA_015106775.1. Taxonomy (NCBI): domain Eukaryota; kingdom Metazoa; phylum Chordata; class Actinopteri; order Cichliformes; family Cichlidae; genus Etroplus; species Etroplus canarensis. Next base: position 11,379 of record VUQH01017105.1, on the reverse strand, counting down.
TGCTGCTGGTCCTCCTGAAACAACCACAGACCACAGGGTCCACTTTCTCCAGCTCCATGCCTCACAACAAAATCACACAGTCAGTCCACAAAGGCAACACCCTACTTTATTTAAAAAGACACCATGACAAGTAAGCATGGTGGAAAATGTTGGGTTTAAGCAGCTGATTAAAGTAATGAATACTGGTTAGCAGTTATCTTAGACGGCGTAGCAATAATCAGAGTTCAGAGAGACAGTTGCACATCTGAACCATATCTGAGCCTCACTGCCCACTGCACTCACCAAGGCTGCAATCTGAAAAGCAAATGTCTTTAAACTGCCCACTTTCATGAAGACCAAACAGGTGAAATCATGACTTTAGAACTGACAGAAGCTCTTTGATCCTGAGGACTAAATGTGTACTGAGGATAGAAGCACAATGTTTTTGTGTTTCTTTGTAGCTTTGTATAGATTCAAATGGTTTTAAATTGTTGGAAAACAAATGAAAGGATACAGTGCAGAGGCAGATTATGTGAAATTTTATTTTATAATAATTCCTACTTTATTTACTTGGAACTGACCAAAGAATTTACTCTCTGATCTCCTGTAAAACTTGAAAGCTTTAGAATTTTAAATTTAGATTTCAGAGTTTTAGAATTAAGATTTTATTTTAGTTGGAGTTGACCAACAACTTTAAAGTTCTTCTGTAAAACTTGAAAGCTTTTGACTTCTCAGAATTTAGATTTTAGTTTGGTATATTTACCCGTTTTATTTATTTGAAATACACAGACTGGTATTTATGTAGCGCTTTTCTACTCTAACTGAGGACTCAAAGCACTGTTTACTACAAGCCTCATTTACTCATTCACACATGCATTCATACAGCGCTTTATTCTGTGCCTTAAGCACATTTAACTATTACGCACACATTCACACTCCGATGGATGCATCGGGAGCAATTTGTGTCAGTGTCTTGCCCAAGGACACTTTGGCATGTAGACTGGAGAAGTCAAGGATTGAACCACCAACCTTCGTATTGAAAGATGACCCGCTCTACCTCCTGAGCCACAGCCATACCCCCCATTATACAGTTGTATAATGTTCTACAGTACATGTGTCGTGTTCAACTTCTGACAGACAATAAATGATATTCAAGCCAAAATTTGCCTTATATTTTCACATCTCGTTTAGGAGTAAAATGGAAATTTGAAGCTTGACAGAAATGATTTGATTTCTTTCGAAACTTGCATCGATATTGACTAATATAAAAATATTATCGTGATATGAATTTTTCCCATATTGCCCAGCTCTACTCCTAAGAGTATTGGTCTATATTGTAAAATTCATAAAATGAGGGTCTGCGTGTGTCCCTCTGCCATCAATATATAAATGCTGACATTAAGTTTATTTATGGCACGATATGGTCCTAGAGGGACATAATGGTTCAATAACTTAATTTACTAACACGATCAGCACAACTTCCCATTTTTATGAGTAGAAAACTTGAAAGTCAATTTGCCACATTCCACTGTTGCTTTTCTTATATTGCCCTTTCCTATCATTCCAGCAGATTTTTGATAGTTCTCTTCTTTCCGATGGTAGACCTGCTGCTAATAAGGGTGTGATAGCTTAAAATATCGCTTTGCCACACGTTGCATACCACTTGCATACTGTTAGATGATGATGATGATGATAATAATGATGATATTGGTCATGATCAAGGAGGGAGTGGGCCTGTTCGTTGACTCCCACATTAGGAAGGTGTGATTGTGACCTTCTTATCGCTGTTATACTAACATCAGTAATATGGTCAAAGCTATTACGTACTGATGCGTTCACATTTTTGTCAAGTTTTTATGGTAATGGTTACTACTCATTATTTAGTCACAATACTCCTGAACTTAAAAATTCTCATTTAGTGGTGATTTAGATTAATTTGTGGTGGCTGTTTGACTGTTTGTCAGCCTCATGGACTACCAGTGGATTTTAGTTCCTGTTTGTGCAATACAGCCAACCAGTGACAAGACATCTTATCATTTTCTTTCTGTACTTCACACATTATAATAACCTGTGAATTGTGATGGATCTTGAGCCAAATGAGCTCACATACACAACCTGTACACTCTGTATGTTTTTGAAAAAAATTGTAAAATTAGAAAATGAATCCTTATTAAATAATCGCTAGTAATTAATTTGGTCAGATGGCCTGAAATGAACTGGATGGAGGAGTTTACGATGGTGTAAATGGCACAGCCATGTAGCATTGCTGCAAAGGCTGTCATGACATCTGAAATTCACTGTTGATTCAGTGTTCACAGACTTGACTAGGGAAATCAGATCTTTCTCTTATTTGTCCCCATCTTCCTTTGGGACTCAGTGACTCCCATAGAGTATTTATACTGATGTCTGAACTACTTCAGAGACAAGAATAAGTTTATGCTGGCTTCATAATTTTCATGCTCTGATCATAAAAGGACACTTGTTTGGGCCTCTTGTCTCCTGGTCATTTCCTTATTGAGGGTTAATGGGAGGAGTGGGTCTGTGGACTGTTGTGACTGACAATTCTACATTGTGTGAACTGGTGCTGATTCACAAAGGATCTATTGTGAAGAGCAGTGGCCCTGGGAGAGTTGAATGAGTCTAGGTTAGGTGACAGAGAGGTGTGGGTTCAGGGGCCTGGGTCTAGGGGCTAGAGCCGCTGTGGCTGGCCAAAAGTGGGGCGTGTATGGTGCTCAGCTGACACAGTACTAGAGCCGAGAGGCTGCACACGTGTGAGAGAAGTCCCGTGCTGCTCGCCACACAGTTCCAGCAAATGTATACCATACTTCCACTGCGCTGACACCTACTACACTCAAAACACCCTCATCCCTTTCAGATGTGAGCTGCTCTGTGAAAATAAGTTCTTAATCAAAGCTGTTGTCAGTCTGATTTATTTTGTGTTTGAGGGAATTCAATGCAGCATTTATAAAACCAGGGCCTTAAGCTGCTTGTACAAATGTTCCCAGAATCAGAAATGTTTTGCTGTTTATCCTTTTCTGACTCCAGCTCAAGGACAAGCCCACATGTGTGGTGTATTCTAGATTTGTTTACACAGACAGATGGCCGAGCAGTCTAAAGTCAAAGTCCACAAAAGCCCTTTTTTCCCTGCTTTACTGCTGTTCTGCTTGATCACTAGCTCAGGACTTTATCTCCCTCCTCTCACCCTCTGCTGGTCTTTCTCTCTGTCTTTAAGCCTTCATGCTCTCTCCATGTCTGAGGGTGACGGGGCTTTCAGGTCAAGCTGACGCCAGCTTTTTTGTGCAGTTTGGAGCAGGCCTAGGTTCTCACCCAGCTGTCCCAAGGTCTGTTTGTTCGTCTGTGTGTCAAGCCCGGCTGTTGCCCTGGCCTCTTACCTTAGTGTCAAGAGCCCTTTGGTGACAGACCATTTTAAAGAAGCTGACCAAAACAACGGCCAACTGAATCATTGCCTCTTTTTCACTCACTTTACTGTATGCAGGATTTATGGTACTGCGGTGGTGTCCATCTGCGTTAGTATTTGCCTACGCAGAGTCAACGCAGAGGGGAATGCAACCGATGCAGACATGCAGTCCTTCAAAAAGCCAACTATGCATAGCCCATAGCAGATGATGCTGTGAAAGTCAAATGCTGATGGGTTGGAAAGTAGTCTGGGACAGAAAGGGAGCAATGGCAGAGTTCCCTTTGTACAAGGAGAAGCCTGAAAAAACAAAGATTTAAAAAAACTGCACAAAAAACACAGAGCGTGGCTGTAGTGGAAAGACCAACAACAGCAAACGGGAGTACCCCACAGACTGGTTATTCGTCTGTGGGGTACTCCTACAACATGTAGACCACGGTTTGCGAAGCTGTGTGTTGGCTCTCTGAAGGACAAATGCAGTACTGTAAATCTGCCTTAATGGTAGTAGCTCTACCTCATACCAGGCCACATAGGTGTTAGGAATATATAGGAATACCTATAATCCTGCTCTTTCCATTTTGATGTGCCAAAATTTTGTCTGTTACAAAATAGAAAAAAGGAGATGATGGTGACATTTAACAGCAACCAGGCAAACGAGGTCTCTCATCTTCCCTTGGGGTGGGATTACCACTACTATTGACTTCTCTGTCCACATTAGACGCTACCCATGGGCCTAAATTGCTCTGTTGCTGACAGCTTATGGTTAGGCTGCAAAAATTGGCTCCTTGAGTCAGATTTATTTAATCACTATCTAACCTTTTAATTTTGTTTCCATTTCTAGCTCTATCTTGTAATACATGCCGATTTACCGAGGGCTGTAATTTATCATCTGTTGCCTGCTACTTAAAGCTTAGAAACGGCGATATTTTGGAGTCAGGCCTTTTGTGTGTGAAGGCAATTAATGTAATTTTATCTTTAATTATATTTTTTTTCTTTCTATAATTATTGGTAAGAGAATTGATTATTAAACCAGATAATCCAAATGAAGCTGCAAAACAAATCTAGTTTTACCTTGTTATAAATCCAGTGTACCACCTCTCTCTACAACAGTGCACCTTGATCTCTCCTTGAAAGCCCTTGAAACCTCACTTACTCTTTGGTTTTAAGGGGAAAAAGATAAATGCCTTCATTTTTTTGCATCTGTTTTTCTTTGCTTTGTATTTAAGGTTCATGGAATTCCTCAGACCATTTTAGCTCATGGATGGGATTTTTAAAGTCAATAAGTAGTAGTGTCTAATAATTTCAGTTTTGCCCAAAGCAATCATAGTTCTGGTTTTTGAGCGAGCAGCCCTAAGCTGTTCGAACAGCTTAGTTACACAGTACTCATTTACTTGATTGAACAATGTAAATCCCTCAGTCAACATAGGATTATTCAGGCTTTTTCTAAGGCTTGTGAATCATTTGGAGGGTGGACTAACTCAGTCAGGTGTGAGAACTTTGTAATATTGTTAGTCATCTATGTGCAGTTATTTGCTTTCATTATTGTCTAACAATTCAACTGCACAAGTTTTTTTTTACAACCCAGTGTGCTTAGAAAGCTATGATTTTATTACCGTGTGGATGACAAGTGCAGCACTTTCCCATTGAGCAATTCAGTATTATTGGCTACCTTAACTAAATTATCTTATCCCTTGCAAGTTAGCCAGCTTTTATTCATTGTAAATGAGCCGCACTTACATTCAAAGCCACTGTGTGCTTACGAACTTGTATGTGACAACTTAAGTCATTGTACACAAAGCAGTAGTATTCTGAAAATCCTGTTGTCATGATATTTACTGCTGACAGATGGCATCCATGTCAATGTGCATAGCTGTGTTTGCACATCACAGCTAGACATCAGACAGAAAACCGCATAGTAAACCTGTGAACTTGCACTGTTTAGAAATGTACAGTTCTTTCAAGTGTTCTTTCATTTTGGTTTGTCATGCAGTATACAACATGGTTGTGTAGATTGCGGCTACGTTATGATGTGCAGGCACCATATCCTCTTTAAAAATTATGTAGTTTGACAAAAAAGTTTGTCATCTAGTTTTACCTAATTTTTTTTTATGTACATCTATTTCTTAATATTTAACTTAATTTTTTCCCCATCATTAAAAATGCATTGTGAGTGTTGATCATGAACTTAAGCCTGGATCAAGTGTCAGCTACTCACTGAAGACTATTTCATGTTGAAATCATCAGAGCTGTGAACTACACCCTAATACATACTTCTAAAATTATTATTCCTAGAGCAGTACTTTAGTTTGATCAGAGCTACTGAAGCAAAAGGCTGCATATGTAAAGCAGTTGTGTAATTACTGCAGTTTAAATGCTTCAACACACATCTCAAATCTCAAAATATTAAAGTGAGCCTTGACAAGAACATTTGGGTTTGCACAGACGGTTATATCAGTGTGTGGTTTGCCAAGCTTGGCATGAAAATTCATGCTGGGGTGGATTGTGTGAGAAGGCAGACCATGTGGAGGGATTTGTGAGCACGTCTGTTAACTTTTCCCACTTACCACTTTCTCTCTGTGTCTCTGCAGCCCAGCACTCTACCCCAGGGTACAATCAATATGAACCAGTGCTCTGATGTCATCGATGGTGAATCGAGGACAGGTCAGAAGAATTCGCTGTGCATCCTGACCCCTGAAAAGGAGCACTTCATACGGGCTGAGTGTAAAGAAATTATCAATGGGTAAGGCATAATAGCCTGCTACTATAATCCACAATAATCTGTTTTCATAAACAGCACATGTTTATAATGAATGTGACTTCAGGTGGGCAATGTCGTTTGTGTTTCTCTGTTTCTTTTGGGTTGAATGGTGACCGAGCTAAAGTTGTGCGTAGCTCCTGTGGCAGCCAAACTGCTCTGCCCCCTGCTGTCCTCTTTTGGGCTGTGCTTTTCAGATAGTTGTAATTCACGCTGCAGTGACAGTGCACATTCTTGAACTGCTGGCTCTCCCTGCTTCTCTAGTGCTCTTCCTGTCTTAAAGACTCCTATATGCCAGGGCACAGATTACATTACCTAAATTTAATCTTCATAATTCAGTCTCTTTTTGAGCCTCTCGTTCACTGCTGCAGATTTAAAGCAGCAAAAGAGAGGCTTTTGGCTTGCTATGGCATATATATATATATATATATATATATATATATATATATATATATATATATATATATATATATATAAATATATATTCTTA
>VUQH01017103.1:14878-29716 GCA_015106775.1 Etroplus canarensis | reverse complement strand
CTTTGTTTGCAAATTTTTTTTTTTTTTTTTTTTTTACATATAAATATCAAAATCAGACAGCCTTAAATTTCATCTCTACGGTTCAGGTGTTTCTTTTTGGACAAGATCAGGGAGAAGTTGAGTGGCAGTGCCAGTGACAGTATGGACGTGGACGGTTCAGACGACCCAGTAGGTGACATTGAGACATTAATAAATGACTGCAAGTTCAACATGAAGCTACGCATGGCTGATGGAGCATGGAAACAGGTGAAGAAACAAGTGTGGAAGTTACTGCTTCTGTGCTGTCATATAGCATCCGTGTCAAACTCAATGTAGACCACAAATGGTGTTTTCAGAGTAACTTCCCTGTGGCCATGAAGCTGTTGAAGGAACTTCACAAAGAAGCCAAAACAAACAGGAAACGCTTGCTGCGCTGGGTCCACAGTTTTAGCCGCTACAGCCATAAACGGAGTCAGGCCCAGGGCCCTGTGGAGCAAATCAATACTATGCTGAAGACCATCCCACAGCTGGGTAAGAAGTGAAAAGCGCTCCGCCAAAGTTTAGAGGATTCAGATCTTAAAGGCTTTCGTGTTTCATGTCAGCTCATTTCTCTGTGCAGAGGACCTTCAGGATGACTGTCAGAGTGCTACAGCTAAAGTATTCAGATACCAGAAGATACTCCAGGGTACATCTTTTGACATCTTGGCCACAGCTGTAAGCAGAAGCCCCTCAGTCTTAGGAACGATTGATGCTGACAAAGCAGAGAGAGTTGTTAAGCTTTCTGGAGCTGCTTGGCCCAGTGAAGATCCAAAGGTAATCCAGAGGCATTTTCACGAATAAATATTATGCATAGTCTCTCACCAGAGAAGATGGCTTTTTTAGTAAATGAACAGGCATTATAGTGGTGCGGCACTTTCAACTTGCAACAAGAAATTTCTGAGTTTGAATCCACTAGCCAGCTGGGGCCTTTCTGTGTGAGTTTGCACATTTCTTCTGCGTCTGCGTGGGTTCTCTCTGGGTATTCTGGCTTCCTCCCACAGTCCAAAGGTATCAAACAGGTTAGATTCATTGACAACTCTAAATTGGCTGTGGACGGTGTACCCCACCTCTCACCCTGTGACAGCTGGTGTAGGCTCCAGCCCCTCTGTGATTTTCAATTAGATAAGAAAAATAGACGGATGGATTTAGTGGTTTAAATAATTGGATGTAAAGTGTCCTGCATGATTTGTGTACATGAAAATTGGAAAAGGTTCCACTTTTTTCCACAGTGGATTTTCCTGCTAAGCCTTTGTTGTAATTTTAAATTGACATAGTGTCACGGGGTGCGTGTGTCGTGGTGCAGTGTGGACCTAATATGCAGTACCACTGGAGACTGGAGGATGACTTAAAACAGGCTTTATTGCCAACATAAAGGTACACAGTCCAAAAGTTGATCCTGGAGGTGTGGAAACCTCCAGACAGAATCCAATACAGCCCGGGAGGAAGCCGGGGAAAAATTCGTATGACAGGACAAGGGAGAGACGAGGAGACAGAACCTAAATAGACGGAGACAACCACTGAGAGGGCGACAAGTGGAAGGGGAACACAGCTGACACGATTAGGAAGGGAAGCGCAGTGGGGACCAGACAGACTACCAAAATAAGATGCAGACTAAGATGAAGACCCCTAGGGATGAAGGAAGGCAGGGAACCAGGGAAGGAGAGAGAGAGATGATGAGCTCCACGGAGGGAGGCCAAAAGGGGAACCATGACACATAGAGTCTCTGTACATAATGTACCTTCAGCTGCTCCCTTGCATTTTCCCCAAGGGGTCGCCACAGCAGATATGCATCGGTAATTTGGCAGAGGGTTTATGGCAGATGCCCTTCCTGAATCAACCCTCCATGGTGAGAGGGGCTTGTGCCCCCAGTAAATAAAAAAGATAAAATGAATGTAGGGAAAACAAAAGAGGTCATCCTGAAGATCAAGCCTGAACTGTCATCCCACTCTATATATGAGGGGGCAGGAAGTGGAACGGGTCAGTAACATAAAGTCTCTAGGTGTGACATTAACAGAGGAGTTGTCGTCAGATATCCACACAGCTTCAGTGGTGAGGATAACCCAACAATGTCTCTACTACCTCAGGAAAATGGGGAGAGAAAACCTACCACAGAAGCTGCTAACCGACATCTGCCACTGCGTCATAGTGTGTTGAATCTGCCACTGCGTCATAGTGTGTTGACTCACTGCATGTCTGCATGGTATTTTAATTCAACAAACGCAGAGCAAACAGCAGTACGGAGAGTCATTAAGGCAGCAAGATGGAGTTGCTGGTCATAAACTCCATCACCACCTCCTGCTTTCTGCGACACTGTCTTTGCACCCTTTAGACTCGTCACACCCAACCTGTTCTAACTGCTACCATCAGGGAGGAGGCTCAGAGCCACAACAGCCATTTCTCCCCACAGGCAATAAGAATTCACAGTCACTCACCAGCCCTCTCCTCTATACTGTCCCTCCCCTGATTCTGATCTGAGTTTTATCATCCAGTACTTTGTATTTTGCACTTTCATATTTGTTTTCCTATTTATTGGATTTTTATGATGTGTATTTTTATCGCCATGATGTCGGAGATGCTGTGCTCTTTCGTTGTTTTAACGACAGTGACATTAAAGAACTTTGAAATTAAAATAAGTGTTTTCCTGCAGAAAGTGGAAGTCGGCTTGCAGTTAAAAGCGCTGAATTTGCTGTGCGAAGCGACCAGAAAGGCTGATGAGGAGCTTCAGTCTTATTCTCAGGAGTTTGTGGAGACTAGCAGCGTCATAGACACGTACATGGCTTTGGCTAACTTCTGTGACAAACAGCTACGAGAGGTGGAGCAGAGTGATGCTGGTGAGCAGTGAAATTAACAGTGTGTGCCATTTATATGCAATTATTCAGACTGAGGCAAATCGAGTAACATTGGCTGCAATGATCCCTTACACCCAGAGATATTAATGTGATTAATAAGTTGGTATAAATGATACAGCTGTGTTCTTGTTGGGTTATCCGAAAGAATTCTGAAATGGTTGTTACCATTGTTTACAGTTACAGAGAGCCAGTTCCCAGACCTTCTGGCACTGCCCATTCATGTAGTGGAAAGCATGTTGAAAGCGCTGAAGATGAACTCAGAGGAAGCTCGCCTCAAGTTCCCACGACTGCTGCAAATCATTGAGTTGTACCCATCTGAGACGCTGGACCTCATGACAAAAGAGGTTAGTTTAATTGCATATGCAGTAATTTATTCTTTCTTTTAGGGCTTGTAAAAATGTAACCAAATTTTGCTTAAATTATTGCATGTATTTGTTTTTAAATGATGATTTTAGCTCATCTGGCTGAAGGGCCAGTGAGCTAAAGCCATGGTGAAGCATACGTATGTCTACACTTCACAAGAATCGCTACTCTTCCCAGATTATTGGTCAGAATTTAATCAAACTCGCACACAATGATCATCTCATGGGTCTTCACTCAAATTGTGCCCAAGGGCCAGATCAGGGCCAGATCCAGGCCATATTTTTTGTTTTATGGACGCTTCTCCATTTTCGAAAGGATCACTACTCCTCCGAGAGTATTGGTCATATTTTAGTGAACCTTGCACACAAGGATCACTTACTGGGTCTTCATTCATCACATTTGTCACTTTATGAGCATGTTTTAATTTTCACAATTCAGTTTTATTTATTAGTGCCAATTCACAACAAAAGTGGCCTCAAGGTACTTTACACTGTAAGGTAAAGACCCTACAGCGTTATAGCGAAAACCCCAACAATCAGACGATCCCCTATGAGCAAGCACTTGGCAACTGTGGGAAGGAAGAGCTCCCTTTTAACAGGAAGAGACCTCCGGCAGAACCGGGCTCAGGGAGGGGCAGCCATCTGCTTCGACCGGTTGGGGATGAGTAGAGAAAGAAGAGAAATAGAATAGCTACTTCTAAGAGTTTTTGTCTGGATTGCAACATTCACAACACAAATGACGCCATTACAATTATTTCTAATAATGTAGTAATATAGGGGCGGCTGTGATTCAGGAGGTAGTGTGGGTGGTCTTCCAACTGGAAAGTTGGAAGTTCAATCCCTGACTTCCCCAGTTTACATGCCGAAGTGTCCCTGGGCAAGACACTGAACCCCAGATTGCTCCCATTGCATCCATCAGAGTGTGAATGTGCGAATGATAGTTAAATGCGCTTAAAGGAATAGAATAAAGCACTGTGTGAATGTGGGTGTGAATGGGTGAATGAGGCTTGTAGTAAAAAGCGCTTTGAGTGCTCAGTTAGAGTAGAAAAGCACTATATAAGTACCAGTCCACTTTAATGTCTTAAGATAGGTTATTGCTGGTCAAGAACTAGACTGTTTCAGAGCCTCCTTGACTTCTCAGTGGATTTTAACTCTCATTAGTTTGTGCATTACAACCAAACAATGACAAGAAAGCTTTTTTTAATATGTCACACATTACAATAACCTGCGATTTGTGAACCTATACATTGAAGATTTGGAGAAGAAATGATCCTGTAATTCACGTGCTAAAGTTTTAAATAGTGATGCCGTCTGTCTGCATGCAGATAACATCAGTTCCCTGCTGGATGCTCATAAGCTGGATCAGTCAACTGGTCGCCTTGTTGGACAAGCCTGAAGCTGTGGCAGTGCAGCACTGCATTGGGCAGATAGCAGAGTGCTACCCTCAGGCACTGGTTTACGCTCTCATGATCAGCAGTGAGAGCTACCAGTTTGAAGACTCAGCTACAGGACACCAGCAGCAGGAATTTGTCAACAGGTAACATTTTTGTCTGTTAAACAAAGAAAAAATGCACATTTTCCCCGATCTTAAAAATAGATTTTCAGAAGCTTTGTTAAATTTCATGAACACTATGCATCAACAGACTTAGGAGCATGCTGGACAAGGGAGGTGCTGTGAAGAACTTTGTGGATGCTCTGCAACAGCTGACAAATCCTGACATGATTTTTAGGGTAATGACTACCATGAGTTAATCAAACTGCCAGCTTTAGTTTCTTTAGACTGACATTCATTATTTTCATTTGGTCCATACAGGATTGGTGGGATGGTGTGAAAAATGAATTGGAAAAGCCAAGCTTTAACAAGAAGCAGATGGGTGACATGTATGAGGAGATGCGCTCTTTGCTCGGGGATCATAGCACAGATGGTCACGGGATGTTTCGCAAGAAATTTATCCTGGTTTGTCATTTTATTATTTTTTTCCTCTTAATCTGCTTCATAACCTACAAAAAATGTGTTTTACAATATTTTCTTTCTTTTTTTAATTACATTTGGCAGTTTGGTTCCAAAGTAAAGACCAGAAATTAGGACGCTAATATTGATAGTGTAACTGTAGTGCACTGTAGTATAACTATAGCAGAAATGTGGTTCTGAAAACACTCGACAATCTGTAGTTTCTAAGCAAGAAAATATAATTTTATGTTTTTCTTTACAGAAATTTTCTAAAGAAGTTGAGAACCTACTGGGACCTAAAGGCAGCAAGCTGTTTGAAAAAAAGAAAGACAAAAGCTTTGTGCGGCGAGTGGAGGATCTGGTCGCATCCATGCGTGGACTTCAGAAGGAACCGGGGAACCTGAAGGAATACTCACCCTGGCTGAGCGGATTTAAAGCAGACCTATTCAGAAATGAGCTGGAGATACCAGGTTAGTACCAGGGATGGGCAGTACCACATTTATTCCTCTCGATATGATACCATTAGTATATGGTACTTTTTCATTAATGCAGATACTTTTTACCCCTTAAAGGAAAATTAAAGGGCAATATGAATAAAACTCATGAACATAAATACTTGAAAGGATTGTTTATAAAAATGTTAATAAAATAGATCTATGAGTAAATTAAATAAAAAATAAGATGGAAAAAAGCAGCGTTTTTCAGTGAAAACAGCTGGTCTTTTCTTACCTTTCTTTGTTTTACTCACTAAGAGTGATTAAACAGTGGAGTGAGGACTGAGGCAGTACTTGACTGAGGCTGTGCAGTGAGCCTTCGGCTCTGACATCTGATAGGCTGTCATTGTCATGTGACACAGTAGACCACCTAAATTACACCCAGGCTGCATTTGACACATAAATTTAATGCCATAAACTCTCAGAAGTGCGATATTTTAAAAAGTATCGATTCCAAAATATTGACTGGCAGGTATCGAAGCATCAGTACCAGAGTATCAATACGCCCATCCCTAGTTAGTAGGTGCACTGAAATTGATTTATTTAGAATGTTAGATTTGTTTAAAAAAATCTCATGTTTTTAAGGTGGTTTAATGTGCAGACAGTTTTTAATTTAATTTAATTCGACGATGGGGCTGTTTTCTTTCCTCTTGTAGGACAGTATGATGGCAGATCTAAACCATTGCCGGAGTATCATGCGAAGATAACTGGCTTTGATGAGAGGGTATGCTTTTGTCTTCTTTCACTGACGAACAGGAAGCGTTAAATTGTCATGATCCTGGTTGTAAGTGTGAAATCCCTTTACGATCTGGCCTGCAGGTAAAGGTGATGTCTTCTATTCGTCGTCCCAAGCGTCTGATCATTCGTGGGGATGATGAGCGGGACCACCCCTTTCTGGTAAAGGGTGGGGAGGACCTACGTCAGGACCAACGCATTGAACAGCTTTTTGCTGTCATGAACATTCTGCTGAGCCATGACACAACCTGCATGCACAGAGGCTTGCAGCTCCGCACCTATCAAGTCATTCCTATAACCACTAGGTACCATCCTTTTAGTTAACATTAATGCTACACTGATTAAAGGTTAAGCAAAATATAGATCAAACTTGTTTATAGTTACTTTGATAGCAATATCCACTAGGAATTAAATAACACACAACACTATTCCCCAATATACCTGAATTATCTCATTTTATTTATTTTCTGAATTTTTTAGTAGCTGGATCTGATCACGGGCGCCAGCCTGACAGTCACAGTTCATACACAAAATACAATCTTTTATAAAGCAAAACTTCCAGCAAATGGCTTTCATTGTGTTTACAGAATCGGTCTGATTGAATGGATGGAAAATACCTGTACTCTCAAAGAGTTTGTGTACAACACAATGACTGATGAGGAGAAGCAAAGGGCAGGGAGGTACAGTATTTTCATTTAACTCTTGGACATCAGATGTTTATAATGATGAAGGAATCTTAATTTTCAAAATTTATGGGAAACAATAATCCAATATTGCTCTGCTTTCAGGAGTCTAAAATGACTGATTGATTGACTTAAATTCTTATTGTACTAACGTATAGACAGATATAGTTATTTAGAATTACAGTGCTGATTTTTTTTTTTCTCTTGAAGGTCTCCAGATGTCTACAACAACTGGCTCTCATCTTTTGCTTCAAAAGGACAGAGTGGTATTGCACTGTATGGCATAGCCTATAAGTGAGTCACCTGAATTTTTACTCAAATAACTGAACAATTGGGTAGTTATGGCAACTGGTTTGAATGACCGAGGAAAAACTGCTTCACCTGAAATCAAATAACAGTCAGTCATCGGCTTACATTTACACTTTTTTCTTTGCCAGGAAAGCAAAACGTTCTGATGCTGTCAGCAACTTTATGAAGGTGTTGCAGCACGTACCCAGCAACTTGCTTAAGTAAGTTGTCTGCATGTAGAGCACAACTGCCCAGCGTGGTTAATATTTGCTCTAAAACAGTTTCCTCCTGTATTTTAATTTCTAGGAGGGCTTTTCTGAAGATGTGCAACAGTCCAGAGGCCTTTCTGTCTTTGAGATCCCACTTCATCAGCTCTCACGCTTTGCTGTGTGTGAGCCACTGGATTCTTGGAATTGGAGACCGCCATCTCTCCAACTTCATGATCAACATGGAAACTGGAGGCATGATTGGCATTGACTTTGGTCATGCATTTGGCTCAGCCACACAGGTACATCTAGTGAAAGCAGTGTTTCCCTACCTAAGACAAAATAGGATGTAACAAGCATTAAGTGATTACATTGACTGTGTTTGGATCAGAGGAATGTATCTTAAATCCCGTCTGGTTTAGCTGTAAGATTCTTACTGCTGGTGTGATGGTGGCCAGCTGTGTAAAGGTGACACAGTCACCACTTGTTTAGGTAAAACTCTCTCCTGTATTTTCTCCCAGTTCCTCCCTGTGCCTGAGCTCATGCCTTTCCGGCTGACCCAGCAGTTTGTGAATCTAATGCAACCCTTAAAGGAGTCCGGTTTCATCCAGAGCGTCATGGTTCATTCACTGCGAGCCTACAGGGCTGAGCCAGACCTTCTGCTTAACACCATGGATGTGTTTGTCAAAGAACCCTCTCTGGACTGGAAGGTAACTGTCGAGAACTTCTTGGACATATTCTGGATAATATTCCTAAATTAAGCTTTAAGCAGAGAAGGTGTGGCCATTGGTCAGTTGTAACCTGCTCTTTAGTGTCACAACTCATCAGCTTTTGTGCTCATGGCTTAGCTTCTGAGGCTGTGTGGAGCCAACAGATGTTCTGCTCTTGGCTATTGGTTTTGAGATGGTAAATGCAACCCAAAGCCTGCTCACCTATGATTAGTCAATAAGTACTGGGACCATAGACTTTAAGGACAAAGTATCAGACCACTGACACACCTACAGGAGCTTTTATAACATTTCATTCTAAATCCTTAGCAGCTTCCACTCTTCTAGGAAGGCTTTCTACACGATTTTGTCCGTGAATTTTTGCCCATTCATACAGAATGTGTGGGGTCAGATACTGATAGTGGCTCACAATCTCCATTCTAGTTCATCCCACAGGTGTTGGATGGTGTTGAAGGCAGGGCTCTGTGTGGGCCAGTCAAGTTCTTCCACACAAAACTCATCCAACTGTATCAAGCTTGCTTTGTGCACTGGGGCACAGTCATCCTGGAACAGAAAAGGGTCTTTCCCAAACTGTTCCCACAAAGTTGGAAGCATAGAATTGTTTTAGATTTCCCTTTACTGGAACTGAAGGGCTCAGGGCAACTCCAGAAAAACAACCCCATAGCTTTAGTCATCCTCCACCAAATCTTACAGCTGGCACAGTTCATTCACGCAGGTAATGTTTTTCTGGCATTTGCCAAACCCAGACTCATCTAACAGACTGCCAGATAGAGAGGTGTGATTCATCACTCCAAAAAACATGTTTCAGACTGCTTCAGAGTCTCGTGGTAATGTGCTTTACATCACTCCATCTGATGCTTGGCGTTATGCTTGGTCATGTAAGGCTTGCACGCAGCTGCTCAACCCTGGAAATCTATGTCATCAAGCTACTAGTACACAGGTTCAGTATCAGGCAAGTGTCAGCAACTTAAACGTACTATGCGCCTCAGCACTCAGCCACCCTGCTCTCTAACTTTTTCATGATCTGTCACTTTGTGGTTTACTTCCTGTGTTTCCTAAACCTGAATTTAATGATTGAGAGGTGTGACCCAATACTTTTGTCTATATAGCGTATGTAGTTAACTGTTTGAGATATATACAGTATGCTTTTGAGTTTTGACTGTATGTGGGACTCCATAATGATCACTTACATGGAACAGATCCTCAGTTATTTACATTCCCGTGTACAAGCTCAAACTTTATCCAGGTTTCATATCATCTCTGTGCACTGGGTTTATTAATGGCAAGAATGCGGTCATGTAGTTTCAGAGTGCAGACAGTACATGCTGATTTTTGTAAATAAAAGCTTGAGATTTCATTGTTTCAGTTTGAACTGTGTTCTCTTTCATTTTTACATCTTGGTCACAGTACAGTTTTTTGTATCATCATCAAATTAGCTTGTGAAATTGAATTACTTTAACTTTTTGCTTTAGCCTATTTCTTTTCGTTATACGTAAAAGAGCTTTAATCTGTTTTTCAAATTGTGGTCCAAATAAATTACGTTATTGTTCTTACACAGAACTTTGAGATTAAACAACTGAAGAAAGGAGGCACGTGGACAGAGACTGTGAACACCAAAGAAATCAACTGGTATCCTTTGCAGAAGGTGAACTTTGCCAGGAGAAAACTAGAAGGAGCAAATCCAGCTGCTATAACCAGGTATATCATCAAATCATGATGTGGAAGGCCAATCTGCTAAATAGGATTTAGGCTGTGCTTATAGAGTTTTACTTACAGATTAGAAACCCTGTATTGTGCACATCACTTCTTAAACTGACTTTATAGTAAGTTTAGTTTTGGTGGCATGGAACTTTCATAGCTCCCTAATAAGGACCTATATTAGCTCCATTATATCACTATGTCATTGCTCTCTGTTTTACATGTTTGTGACTGGATATTTGTGTTATCAGTGATGAGCTGAAGCTGGGCTTTGAGAAGGACAGCGCCTTCCCAGGGATGCAGTCTGTGGCTCTGGGGACTGAGGAGCACAACATTCGTGCTAAGCTTCCAGCTGGAGGCCTGTCAGTAGAGAAGCAGGTGGACTGTCTACTTGACCAGGCCATGGACCCAAATGTGCTTGGCAGAGTTTGGGTGGGCTGGGAACCATGGATTTGACTCATTTTAGCAAACTAATCTGATTATAGGCAAACAGAAATGGGGATATACAGACATTTAGAATGTGGGGAATGTGTCAGCAAATGCATTTTGGAGCCTGAAAGAATCCTGTAATGTCAAATATGTACTGTCATGAAGCTGTGGAAAATAATGTGTGTTTTGTTATTTTTTTGTTCCTGCCAATTTGCTGTGTGATCTCTGGAACCACACGAAAAAAAATAAAATTTTGGGATGAGGAGGGAATTTGTAAGATTACAAATGTGTACTTTCTCATTTGACCCCATCAAGAGAAGTGCTCAGTGGAAAGCCTGGCAGTGCTTGAAGGAGCTCATTTTAACTTGAAATTTAAGTACAGATTTCACTGTTAGGTGGCGCTGTTTTATCAGAAAGTTTTTGTGTAGTTGCCTCTACATTAATAAACAAGAAAATGCAAAAGTTAGCCTGAGATCAGAGTGGTGCGTGGTGATGCACTTATGAGAGCGCCAAGGAAACCCCTTATTTTTCACTTTTAGACAACATTTTACTAGACAGAACTGAAACATTGCTGGAAAGTACTTATAGGTAGTTTTAAGGTAATTGCGACTCTGTTGGTTTAGCCTGAGGAGCATCTAAATAATACAATTGAGCCTTTTAACCCACCGTTATTAGCCACTGATACTGAGGTTTAGTAAAATTAAGTTTTTAAAATACAAGGTGACAGACGTAGCTTGAGACATGGATTTCAGTTAACAAACTGGAATTAGAGAATGTAGACAATCAAAGCAATGACAAATAATACTGAAAATGTGTTTTTAGAAAACAGTCGTTCACGTCCATGTTTGTATTCATCTTGTGTTTTTTGTTTTTTTTTTTTCCAATGGGAGCCACTGGAGATGAGAAAAGAGCTGCAGGTTGTAGACCGGATATAGGGGAAGTTAAAAAAAAATGACTTGTAGCTCCATCTGCTGGGAATTTTTGTGCATTGTGTTCAATCAATCATCCAAAAATGGACAGAGTATGGCACAACTGCAAGCCTACCAAGACAGGCTGTCCACCTAAACTGAGGGCAAGGAGAGCATTAATCACAGAAGCAGCCAAGAGGCTCATGGTAACTCTGGGCGAATCTGTCCACAGGACAACTCCAAAAGTTTGGCCTTTATGGAAGAAAGCCATTGTTGAAAGAAAACTATAAGAAGTCCCATTTGCAGTTTGCCGTAAGGGGGACACAGCAAACATGTGGAAGAAGGTGCTCTGGTCAGGTGAGACCAAAACTGAAATTTTTTTTTGCCTAAATACAAAACGCTATGTGTGGCTGGAAGATAACACATCGCCCTGAACACGCCATCCCCACAATGAAACATGGTGGTGGCAGCATCACGCAGGGACAGGGAAGCTGCTCAGACTTGACAGGAAGATGGATGGAGCCAAATACAGGGCAGTCTTGGAAGAAAACTTGTTAACTTGTCACATTCCAGCAGGATGACCCTAAACACACAGCAAGAGCTACAGTAGTTTAGATCAAAGCATATTCATGTGTTAGAATGGCCCAGTCAAAGTCCAGACCTACATCCATTTGAGAATCTGTGGCAAGACTTGAAAACTGCTGTTCGCTGACGCCCTCCATCCAGTCTGACTGAGCTTGAGCTGTTTGGCAAAGAACGGGCACAAATTTTACTCTAGATGAGCAAAGATGGTAGAGACATATCCCAAAAGACCTGCAGTGAAAGAACCCTCCATTAAGCAAAATTTAGTTTTTGGAGCACCCTTATTACTGTCAGTAATACGGACTAATGATCATTCACACACCTATAACAGACTTATTTGATTTTCCAATCTGTCATTACGAGTACATTTGTAAAACTAGATGTGAGAACTTTTTCTTGTTGTTAGATTGTAATCCGCAGTGATGAAGGTAATGGAAGCAGACATCAGAGTTGCAAACTTCCAGAAAAAAATCTTTCAATTAATATTTGGCAAAGTCAACAACTCCCCCTACTGATCACTCAGAAAAGCAATACATAAAATCTCAAAGAGCTGCACAGCTGCAGCAGTGTTCATATCACCCTGTTGTGGCTGATATGTCCAAAAGACTGGATGCTACAGTCTACCACAGCAATAAAAAAAATGACACTTCCAGTCTCTTCATTGCATCTGATTGTGGCTAATCAATGCTTGAGCACTGCTTCAGTGTTCATTTGTTCACATATCTCCTTTGCTGAGACCTGTGCATCTTTAAAACCAGTTATCCTATATCTGTTGTTTTTCTGGATGAGGCCGACCGTTGGCGTTAATCTGGGAGAGAAAGTTAAACCAACCATGCGGCAAATTTGAAATCTGAATGATGTGATTTTTTTCAGCAAGAGAGTGGGCCTAAACTTTCACTATGGGTTCAGTATTTTTTTTTTCACTGACTTCTAACAAAGCTTTTGTCACCTCAGCTGCTTGGTAGCGTAATGGTTCGATACGTTTAACCCGGCTCTCCAGGACTTTAGTATGATGTCAACATGCTTCTTCAAGACGGCCGACCTTCGAGGGAAACCTGAGAAGAGTTTGTACATTTTTTCCACATTTCCAAAACAGCAAATATCATCCACAGACACTTCACTGGCATCTGAAACCATGAGGCTTAAGCTATGGGCTCCACAAGGCACATAAAAAGCATGTCGATTCTTTTTAAAGCCCGGCCTGCACACCTTTAATTGCACCTTTCATTTCTGCGCCTCTGTCATATGATTGTCCCCTACAGGCCTCAAAGAAGATGTTCACTTCTTCACATTCTTCGTGCATTACTAGTGGCGCTCTGAGCTTAGAAGCAGCATTGCTTTGTTTACATAATACTGTGTTCTTGTACAATAAGATACCTTTGTTGGTATATAAATCATCACTCACACATGAAAAAAATGATTATTTATAATTAATGGAAAAATATTTTAAAAAGTTAATTGCTCTTGCCCCCCCCCCGAGTGGCGACAGGGGCCCTAAAGCAGGTGTTTAGTTTGCTTATGCCTTGGCCTGGCTCTGCTGCCAGGAGGGAGAAAGAATGATTAGTTCAGGTCAGTGACTGTTCAGTCATTGGCTGGTTCGGGGCCCACTTTTGGTTCACATGATGTCACAGCACAGCTGTGGTTACACTACACGTGTTAACACATTATTTGGGAAGAACTCTTTCGCTTCACTGTTAGATCTCGCTTGTGAAGACGCACTCTTGAGAGCATGAAGCAAAACCATTATTTTTCATTTTTACTTTTTTTACTGCCATGTGTTTCCCTCTGCAGTATAGTTAAGTTTAATCCAGTATTTGAAGTCAGTATTTGTTGTAACTGTAGAGCTGAAGCCAATTTTAACTTCTCTAATTGTTGTTGGCATGATTATTGACAGTGAATCACACTGTAAAAAACGGATCACACATCACAAAGCACTATAAAATGGAACTACAGAAATACAACACAGTATAAAAAAATTGCAGATAAAATTTGCAGCTGCCTTCAGTGTTTTACGGAACTAAAAGTGCAGTAAATTTGTAGAACTGAAATGATTAACAGGTAATAATCGGCATTGTTATTGTTATCATATATTATGTATGTGAAAATTAACAGATGCATGGATTGAAATGTTTCTGGTAAATAACTGAAACTGAACAACGGTATTACGTTTTAATGGCTTAATCAAACTTTCTGTCAGTGTGTGCCACAGGACCCCAGACAGAATCAGTTGGCCTTTCTTCTGGACGAGTTCAAAAACAAATTACTGAAGTGCAGAAACACTGAGCCAGCTAAGGAGAAATTTGTTTTATTGAGCGCCACTAAAACTGTAGTTTTATGCAGATGCTCTCATCCCTGTGATACATTTACTTTATACTGCTAATGTTAGTTTCTCTTGATCTAGTGAAGACTAGTTTACCAAAGGTTGAATCTCTCCATACTTATGTTTCTGTGGTGTTCATCATGTGGTCTTTGCATGTGCGGAGGATGAGGTTTACTACTTCAAATGCTGTACTGAGCACCTGTATTACGGCTTAACCTTCCCTCTCCCTCCACAAAGCCTACCATATCAATGGCCTGTGACGTGCCTCCACCAACAGATGCCACTGATCCTCCTGCTGCTCCTTCAAAGCCAGTAAGGCCCTGTTCTCACATTAAGGTCTCTGAATATTGTCTTAGTCTGAACCTTTGGTAAACTGGTCTCCACCAGTCTCTTTACACTCATCATGTGGTCTTTGCATGTGTGGAACATGGCTTTTAATCCTTGAAATGCTGCAATGACCCCCTGTATTATGACTATTTTACCCCTCCTCTCCCTCCACAGAACCATGTATATGACGCAATAAATGCAGGACAGTAGCCTCCATAGGCCTACTTTAAAAAAAAAAAAAAAAAAAAAAAAAAAATTCG
>VUQH01017103.1:3197-14858 GCA_015106775.1 Etroplus canarensis | reverse complement strand
GAGGCCTTTTTTAAAAAAAAAAAAAAAAAAAAATACACCATTGCTTAAAAATGCATTTACAACAAGGAGGGGTCGAGTACAGCAGAGCCAAAAAAGGTTACCGATTTTTAAAGGGATGATAAACTAAAACACGCTTCAAAGAGAGGCTGTGCTGCTCTTTTATGTGTATGTGAACTGTATTAAAATGAATAGAAACCCATGCAGCTGATCTCCATCCTTCACTTATGCGCAATGTAAAGTTAGAGGAACTTCTGTCAGAAATGTTTCTTTGTATATGACTCGTGCAAAATCAAGTTGTCTTTTCTTCAATATGTCACACTTTGATCATCAATAAGTGATGTATTCAAGTTCATCGAAGATGCAATATGAAATCAAACCCAAACCAATTCTATTTTTAAGTCTGAACCAAGTCTCAAAAAAGCAGAACATTGGTAACCTTTGATCTGTAAGAATTCAGCCTGCCTAACGTACATCAGGAAACTGCAGGAACTCACAATAGCAGAAGTGATGAAGCATCTACTGTTGCTGAATTTCTTCAGATATGATGGGCAAATTCTTGCTAAAGCCAACCAAAGCTCTGCTATATGTTGTCTCATTTTGTAATTTCTTATTGCAGTTTTTCAAGGGGCAGATAAAGTACACAGAAAACCTCGTAAGGCTTCCAATACTATGACTAACTACTGTTACCTGACCAAGAAGAAAAACACAAACACCAGTTAATCCATGTTTAATAGATTATACAATGGAGAAAAAAAAGGAAACAAAGAGTTAAAATGAAAGACAAGTGTTCATAACTCAAAATTTAAGTAATGCTGTTGAACCCAGCGTCACAGTCATTTACCTCCTTTTTGCACGAAAAGTAGGCAGTGACCCAGAGCTGACAAGTGTCATCATCACAGAATACCCTTTGGTACTGACTGCTTCACTACAGTGGATTAGTGGGACAGGACTAGTTGTTGTAGTGTGTTCACAGTTCACATCTCAGAAGTTAAATTACTGGCTTGGAAGAATTTCTTTGGCATGCAATTTTCATAAATTAACACTGTGGCAATTTCAACACGCGTAATACTCACTAGATTGCTTTATGGCTCCTCCCCATGGGTTTTTTGGGGTGCCATGGCTATTGCATAAGACAATATGCTATATAATAACAGTTTCAAGGGACAGAAGCCATTCTCCACTAAATTAACAGGAAACATGGCTTATTGACATTATATTTGGTCACTGTCCATGTAGTGTGAAAGAGACTTGTGGGGTTTCCCCCCTGTGACTAAGTGTTATTTTAATGCACAAATTTATAAACCCGAGAAGAACCCACCATTTACAGAATAAAAAAAAAACAAAACAAAAATTTGAACATAAGCTATTTCCTCAATAAAAAATAATCTCAACATTAGCAACCATTTTCTTTAAAAAAATTACATTTAATTTGCACTTACATACAAAATAAAAAAATATCAAGTAAAATATGTAACACCCACTGTAGAAACTGTCGGGCGGGGAGGGAGACAAACGACAGCTGTTGGCCAACAGACCAGACCCGAGCTGTAGAAAGGCTGCTGCTGCTTAGGCACCTTCATATTTCAGAATGGGCTGAGAATAACTCTTCTGCATATTTTTCATTGTGTTAAATTACTGCATAAATAACTCAAATCTCAATCAAGGGTATAAAAAAAAACAAGCTGGTTACCAATACACACAAATATGTTATTATAGTCGATCATGTTCAAGTTTAGCTTACGTGCCTCTGGGATCTGGAGAAATATGAGCTGTTAGTGTATTTTCTCTGACAAAATGCAGACGTTAAGCCAAAGTAAAATATCGATAGTTTAAGGTCTCTGGGTTAAGGCGCAAAAAAACTATTACTTGTTTCTCGCAAGTGTTGTAGGTAACACTTACCAATGCATACAGCGAAAACAAATAAGTACCCTTGCATTTAAAAAGAATGTAGTGCATTCACTCTCTTCATAAAGACTCCTTTACTCAGTTCTGTTTAATAATCTCAACTGCAATAATTTCATCTGAAATCTACCAAAGTGCGTAATGCTTTTAATCTGTAGCGCTTTTGGTTATCTTCATGTTAGTTTTAAAGTAAGGACATAATTTACATAATCTGGATAGGTATTGAGTAATTCTCTTTCAGCTACAATTAACCCCAAGTTGCATATTGCTGAGACATGTTAGGTTAAAGTAGCATTCAACTTTAGATTAAAAAATGAGCTCTTGCATAAGAAATGTCACTGTTAAATCCTGTTGCACATTAGAGACAATGACAACCCCTTGATTTGGCTCACTGTTATTAGCATAATTGTGCTAAATGGTAAACAGATGCAATTTCTGATGGCAAAACGCTCAGTTGGTTTCACTACATGCAACAATGAATCCTCCAAAGCTGGAGAGTAAACCACCTGACACCAGACTGATGTACGTGTTTCCAAAAGCTAATCTGTAGAAAAGATTCTTCGTTACATTGCATTTAGCTGCAGGAAAATCTAATCAGATTGCCTGATCTCACAGAGCCAATGTGTGGTTTTTCCAATTCCAGTTTTAAAAAAAACTGTACATCAGTGTGACACCACGTGGTCAAGTATATGATTTACATCATTATTGCCATTTAAACATGAAAAACTCATTCACTGATTCATACCAAGCATAAAGTCATGTGAAAAAGAAAGTTTTCACAGGGAGTCTTGTGAAAGCCTAAGTACACCCTTACTGCTTCCATAAGAGTTTAAAGGGTATGTTTGGTCTGGAGCATTCAGGTGTGTTAACACAATGCCCAAATCTTCCCAGGAGTGGACATCCCAGCAAATTCACCCCGAGGTCAGACTGTGCAATGCCCATGGAAACTGCAAACAACTGAAGAGGTACATTTCAGACTCAACAGGCCTAAGTTAGCATGTTAAATGTTAAAGTTCATGACGGAACAATTAGAAAACAGACTGAACAGGTATGGCTTGTTTGGAAGGTTATATCACTGCACAGTGCCACGCTTGGCGAAAGCCAAACACAGCACATCAGCAAAAACAGCTCATACCAACTGTCAAGCACGGTGGTGGAGGGGTAATGATTTGGGCTTGTTTTGTAGCGATGTTGTACAGAAGAGTGGGCCAAAAATTCATCCACAACAATATGAGACTGATAAAATCATACAGAATATCAGAAAAAAGATGACTTCAAGTTATTGCTGCAAAAAGTGGCTGTACAACCTATGGAATCATGGGGTGTACTCAGGTTTTCACATGACTGCAATGCATTGAAAACGCTTCTTCACGTGACCGTACAGCTGAGGAGGAGCTCAGTGGGGTTGGTTTTAAGAACATTTTCTCTTAATACTTGTTGGCAGTAGACTGGTCTTGACTTTATTCGACTGTAGTGAATTAAATTGTTTAATGTGCGGAAATCTATCGTAGCATTCTCTAATACATCCCTGACCTCAAGAGAACCGTGAGTGCATAAAAACACTGTATGAAAAAACAACCTAAAATCAGTTTGTCTGTCTTAGGCCATATCACTGACTGATTTAACTAAACAACAGCATACTTTGGATACAAGCATGCCTATCTATTGTTTTTATAAATGTAAATACTGGTATTTAACAAATCCAGTCAATGTAAATAATTTTTTACATCTTTCCCTTGTGTGTTTAAAGCATCCATTGGTCAAATATTTTCTAGTTTGTGCTTCTTTAAATTTTGTGAGACTCCTTTAAGAAAAGACAATGTTGTCTTGAGGGAGCTCTTAAATTATAATGATAATGTTGTTTTCTTTCAGTTCATAATGTTAAATTAGTATTTGTGTAATGACATGAACACCACTTGGCTGTGGGTGAAAAAGGAAGTAGCTGACATGAAAATGCCTTTGTGAAAGTGCCAAATGATTCCATTCGGTTAAGGAATAGCAGTCACATGCTCTAAGCGGGCTGGGATGGATTACCCAACTGTCTTCCCCACCATGTAGTAACAAGGAAATAAGTTCATATTATACAAAAAGAAACTCTTTGTGGCTTGATGTGCATAGTATGTATACTGAAGGCATGACTTTCTCTGCTTTACAGGGTTTAGTGTTATATACTGTTATATCTTGGGTCTCCACCCATTTATGAACTGCATGAGTTTCTTCACCTGCAGTTTGCTTAGCTTGAAGTCCTCAGACAAAATCTCCTCAGTGAGCTGCAGGAGCAGATTCCCATCGATCTTCTCCGACACAAAAAGAGAAACAATGTCATCTGGCAGGCCAATAAACTTCAGACATTTGGACACCTCTTCAATAGAAAGCCCAGCCAAGCTGGATGGTGGCTGCCACTGCGTGGTGTGAGAAAAGGATGGACAGTTAAGAGTTAATGAGTTAGAGATGGAATATATCTCTTTTGTACCCTGCTCAGGTTGAGCAAGTGAGGAAGTCAAAGTTTCTGGCTTATTGTCACAGGCTGACTCAGACAGTACGCTTGTGCATTTTATGGCGTTTGATTTTGGTGTTCTTGGCGGCAAGATTGGGCAGGAGAGGCTCTGCTTAGTGTTGGACGCTTCTATTGGCTTATCACTGTACATTTCTGAATTACAGCTTGAAGATTTGTTGCAGAATGGATTCAGCGATGCTTTCGGCAAGCTGAAGTCCTTGCTGTGGTGTGTGTACTCTCGGCCATCAAAGTCAACAAGGCTGGTTGTACAGGCTTTTGGGGTGCTCGGGGTTCTCTTTCTGGGGTAACTGTAGTAACTTCGGCAACTTGCTGGCAGAAACTCATCCATGCAGCGCGATTCTCCTCCACTGAAGTTATTTGGCCAAGACAACCGGGAGGAAACTCCATCTGACAGCAAGCTACCACTGGGTGAAGCAGCCTTTGGTTCAGCGCTATTGGAATTAACCCAGCTGCAAGGGTAGCACACGTGGCTTTGCTCTTGTGGGTCAGCTCCCTCCTGCTCACATGTTCCACTACTGATGGAAAAATATAAGATTAATTTGTAGCATAAAAGCAAACCTCAAATATACAATCACCAGCCATTTCATTAGGTATACCTATTCAACTGCTTGGTATTGCAAATACCTAATCAGCCAGTCACACGGCAGAAACTCTGTACATTTCGACATTTCGTCAAGACGACCTGCTGAAGTTCAAACTGAGCATCAGAATGCGGACGAAAGGTGATTTAAGTGACTTTGAATTAGATCTCTCCGACAGAACAGTAAGAATAATTACCACGATAAAACTTATTCTCGATAGAGATTTAAGACACGGTCCATATAACGTCGATAAAACCCATGCCATTCATGTTTGAAAAGACAACACGAAAACCAATCATAATGAAAATAGCGCTGCTCGAACCAACCATGTGGCTGGAAAGGAGGTACATTTATGTCAGTTAGGCAGAGCAGGAACCAATCATGTGGCTGGAAAAGCTACAGCCATGTCAGGTTAGGCGGAGCGTAGGCGTAGCAACTGACAGCAGGACACATGCTGATGTTTGGGCCTCTGCAGCCACGTGCACCACATCTTAGGAGAACGAGTGAGATAAAAGAGAAAATGTCAATAGAAAAGCCAAGTGACGGCACTACTGAAGGAATACAAAGCAACAGACACAGTCTGAGGCTCAAAAGACAGAAGCAGGGCCATCCTTTAGAGCACACTGTAAGAGTTGCTGCTGGTCCTTCTGAAACAACCACAGACCACAGGGTCCACTTTCTCCAGTTCCATGCCTTACAGCAAAAACACAGTGATATCACAAATGCAACAGCCTACTTTATTTTTTTTTTAAAAAACACAACGCCAGTAAGCATGGCGTAAATGTGTCAGATTTAAGTGGCTGATTAAAAGTAATTAACCCTCGTTACAAATAACCTCAGAGAACCCAGCCACAGGGGCCCACAAACAAGTGCACTCCTAGTGCCGGTTCGAAGCCCGAGCCAGTCTCAGACAGCTCAGCTATACACAGAGTGCAGACAGACAGTGGCGCATTTGAACCATCTCTGAGCCTCACTGCCCACTGCACTGACCAATCTGAAAAGCAAATGTCTTTAAACTGCGGACTTTCCTGACGACCAAACAGCTGAAGTCATGACTTTAGGACTCACAGCAGCCCTTTCATCCGGTAAATCTTGAAAGCCTCTGACTGCTCAGAATTAAGATTTTAGTCTAGTATATAAACCCTTTTTATTTATTTGAAATATAGTTGTATAATGTTCTACAGTACATGTGTCATGTTCAGCTTCTCACAGAGAATAAATGATATTCAAGCCAGACCTGACCTCATGATGTCCTCGAATCTCACTTAGGAATAAATAGAAAATTTTAAGCTCGACAGAAATGATTTGATTTATATATCAATATTGACCAATATGAAAAATATTATCGTGATATGGAATTTTCCCAGCTCTACACGGAATGTGGTATGGTCTGAGTTTTTCAGGAATTCCTGAGCTACAGAGATTTCCCGCCACAGACCACCTCTAGGGTTTACAGAGAATGCTCTGAAAAAAAAGAGAAAATATCCAGTGAGCAGAAGTTTATGTGATGCCAGAGGTCAAAAGAGAACGCCAGAAACCATTTGCTACAACCAAGGTGTGCAGAAGATCATCTCTGAATGCACAGCATGTTGAACCTTGAAGCTTATAGCTGACAGGAGCAGCTACAGCAGTAGCTGCTCCTGTCAGCTATAAACAGGGAAATTAGGCTACACTCAACAAAACTGGACAATAGACGACCGGAAAAACGAATCTTGATTTCTGATGTTCAAAAGGTGGGGGCAGAATTTGGCGTAAACAACATAAAAGCATTCAAAAAAGAATTCATCCTCCGTTGTATCAACAGTTCAGGTTAGTGGCGTATGGTAAATTTTTTCTTGGCACACTTTGAGCCACTTGGTACCAACTGAGCATTGTTCAAACACAACAGCCTACCTGAGTATTGTTGCTGACCATGTACATCCCTTTATGAGCACTTTACACTCCATTCCTCTGGCGGAATAGGACATTCGCATCATGGATGTGCAGCTGACAAATTTGCCGCAAATGTGTGATGACCAAAATCTCTGAAGAATGTTTCCAGCACCTTGCTGAATCCATATCTATCTATCTATCTATCTATCTATCTATCACAAAGGACAAAGGCAGTTCTGAAGGCAAAACGGGGTCCAACACAGTGCTAGCAAGGTGTAACTAATGACGTGGCCAGTGAATGTATATATAAACAGAAAAAAACTTGACACCTGACAGCATTTGTTGTTAGAAAGTTGTTAGTATGAAATACTTTGAATTCTTACATGTTGTGCAGACCAGAAGAATAATAGGAGAGAGTTGGACTTGGAGATCGAGTGTCTTGTTGCCTTGGCTTTGACAGGACAGGCACTGAAGGCATCTGTTTCAGACTTCGTGGAGGGATTGGTGGGGCATTCAAAAGACGACATTCTTCCTTCACCTAGGATGAAAACAGCTTACACTGAAACAGCAAGTAAAGCTGACATTTATTTGTCCTTTTTCTACACTGAAAGAGTGAGACAATGATTAACAACAATGACCAACAGTTTCATAAAATCGGACTGCAATAATGATACCCTTTATATTTAGCTTTTTATCAGTAATACCCTATCAAAGTATTTGCATTTACCAATTACTATATATTTATATATCGCAGTTTAGCTGGCACTGGCGGAGTCTGCCACATAGCAGCTGCTAGTCGGTCCATTTGTTTGAATATTAAAAAAACACTTGCTGTAATAATGGGCACTGTCAAATCAACTACGAATGCAATCTTAACAATGACAACTTTTGAGTATAACAGATTACACTCACAGCTTCAGACTTGGGTGGGACAGGTGGAGGAGTGAGAGGCACATCTGAGCTGGTAATGGCACCTAGAGGGCAAGCGACTGGGTATGTCAGCGCAGCTGTTGTAGCACAGTCATTGTTGATGCCTCGGATTCCTTCACTCGGAGAGGGTTTTGGGATTTGACTTCTCAAGTGATCCAACCACAGCTCCTCATAGGGAACGTCCAGTTTGTTGAGGGTTGGTTGCTGGTTTGTGCAGTCCAACAGCTCTGGGAAAAAGTGTTCATTCTCTTCTGAAGGATTGCTATCAGAAGGCAGAAGAGCCCAATCTCCACATAGTGTCATACAGCCCTGTAAGTTGACCTCACTGTTGCCGTGCAGGTTGCTGCCATACACACACACAGACAGTCGGTGGAAGGACTGGGTGAGTTCATCTCGGGCATAAGTCAAAGAGCTGGGAATCTGCATGTGGTTGGGACACCCACTTGAGCTGCCGCTTCCTCCGCTGCTTCCGCCACAGCTACCATTTCCACTGTTTTTTTTGGGGCTTTTTCCATCTTCATTCCAGTCTGTTCGTACATCCCGGACAGCACGGGAATAGTCATCGATATCAAATTGCTCCTGGCAGAAGGCGAACCAGCGATGCACCATAGTATCTAACCACAACTCTCCTTGCAGCAGTTCTTCTGGAACAATAAATCTCGGCATGGCCATATGAAATGGAAAATGAATGGGGATAATTTTGTTGCTTCGCAGAATGCAGCACACAACCACCGTCTTCGTTTGAATGTTGACCAATTTGTAACGATGACCCTCCCGAATGAGGTGGAGGTCATACTGGTTGCGGGGTGGAGTGCTGGGTACAGTCACGTTGACCGGGAGACGAGTTTTCTCCACAATGTTCCTGATGTTGTGCTCGCCGTCCTGCATCTGAAGCTCCAGTGGACTGCAGGTGCTGAACCTGCCTTTACACTGGAATGGCAGACTGATGCTCTCATTGGTGCGATGGTTCATGCAAATCAAGCAAGGCATCTTGCCTCGGCCGATCTTACTGATAGAGTTCAGCTTTCCAATCTTCTTAAAAATGGTGTTGAATCTTGATTTTTCTTTGGAGCTTTTGGCATAGAGGATCTCAGCCTGGCCCATTAATGTCAGTTCATCACCAGTGCTTAATGTAATGTTGTAAACTTCTGTGTCTTCATTGCATTCCCCTGAAGCCATCTATGAAAAGATCACATTTATGAATTTGCACATGTGGAATGTTAGAGATTTCTTTTCAAAGACAAGTCAAAATGACAGTGTGCTGTGTCACTTCCTTTGTTACACCAGCATGAGATGAACAAACCGAAAATGACGTCATACCTTGATATAGTTTTAAACTTGCGCTTGGCAGATGATTTTCCTAAAAATAAACCCAATCTACTTGACCAAGTTTAGCAATCTTATCTGGAATTTTTATGAGCTTTAACTGGAAATCTAAAGATATGGAACATCCCTGGTGTCAGAGTTTGGAAATACAGTTGTACAGTGGGTAACGGATGGTATTAATAGCTGGAAAAATATTGAGAATAATCCCCTTTAAGACATTAAATGTACCTTAACATTGAAAGTGATTTCCTCCATGACATATACTCTTTCAGGGAATGCTTTGGCTACCTCCTCCACGCTGTTAAAGTACTGCACGGGCTCTTTGACATCTCTGTCCTGCTCCAGCAGCTTGAACTGACCTAAGCAGGAAAAGATATATCACTGAGACTAACAAGGCCAAGCCAACAAATATGCCTTTGAATGCAACCCACATGCCAAACTGTATTATCAGAATTTTAGTTCTAGGCATTGCCGTGCATTAAACTCAGGAAATTATTCTGTATTTTCACGGGAAGGATTATGCTTTGCATCAATAACAATTGCAACAACATAACCAGCCAGTTGTGTTGTATACACTAATGAATAATTCTTCAATTACGACAAAGATACACAATCAAATATATATATGAACTGAACAAGCATGTACTGTATGTGGCTGCATCTCACCTTCATAGTGAACTGGGATCTCTATTTTGGGCCCAATGACATAGTGTCCCTCCTCCAGACTGTGAGCAGTAATAGTCGTCCACTGACGACAAGAATGGATCAAGAGGTAGTCATTGTCTCGGAGGCCTTCAACCAACTGACCTGCAGGAATTATAATAACACTTTTTACAAAGCAGAACATAGAATCCTTTTCATAATT
This sequence comes from Etroplus canarensis, assembly GCA_015106775.1. Classification (NCBI taxonomy): domain Eukaryota; kingdom Metazoa; phylum Chordata; class Actinopteri; order Cichliformes; family Cichlidae; genus Etroplus; species Etroplus canarensis. The sequence continues at coordinate 4,864 of VUQH01017103.1, read as the reverse complement.
TAGGTTTTACCTTAGCTGTCAAGTAACATTTTAAATCTCCAGTAACAAACATACAAAACATAAAGAAATTTGATATGTTGGATAAATATTTTATTAACATGTCTGAACATAAAGTGGTGTCTTGAACATGGGCCATGACAGCACTAATATATGTTAATGACTACAGAAAAGGGGCCATACAATTAAGTATCATTATGAGGAATACCATTATGACCGTTTCCATTTTTAAACTACTCATGAGCTGTACAGTCCACTCCACTCAAGCTGAGGCATTGGATTACTAAGAACACTCGAGTCACTACCCTCTATTGACAATGACTAATGGCCAAATGCATACTCCTCTAAAAATCATGCATTATCCTTCAAAGAGCAATACACCGCTACAGTTCTCCATGAGAGGCTTAGCAGTCTGACAGCTTTTTTTAAGACAGAGGAAAGATTGGAAATTATCATGATGGCGTTATCTCAAAGTACATACCACAATCACCATGATTATTTAAAGAACATAGTTGTAACGTGTAATGTGTTGTAACATAGATAGATAGATAGATAGATAGATAGATAGATAGATATTTTATTCAAATCATGTGTCCAGCAACTCACACTTACATCTAAAAATATAAAATACACCAATATTGTAAAGATCTATAGTTTAGCTTAAGGGTCACTTAACTTTATCTTATCATATATTGTTTTTTAATCTTTTATTTCAACCTTAATGAGACCAAAGATTATTTTCAGTACTGACTGACTGATTAAACTGAAGCTTTCGACATATATTAAGAGTTGCAATACATATATGCAACTCTGCCTTGTTTCTTTTATCTGAAATCTTTTCATTCTAAACATCTCTTTACAATGGTGTAGCTACTCACTTTTAGTCTTGCAGTTGTGGGTGAAAAAATTTAATACAGCATAGTAATGCGATATTTTAGTGTAGCTGTTTACACGTTTGCCTTACAAGCAAAAGGTCCCTGGTTCAACTCCAGGTGGGGACACAAGCCCCTCTCACTATGGAGGGTTGAGTCAGGAAGGGCATCCAGTGTAAAACCTCAGCCAAATTACCAGTGTGGATTAATCCACTGTGGCAATCCCTTGGGGAGAAAACAAGGGAGCAGCCAAAGATACACAGTAATGCACGGAAACATATGAAAATGTACCTTTCGGCTGCTCCCTTGAATTCTCCACCAAGGGGTCACCACAGCGGATTAATCCGCATTGGTAATTTGGCTGAGGTTTTACACTGGATGCCCTTCCTGACGCAACCCTCCATGGTGAGAGGGGCTTGTGTCCCCACCTGGAACCAGGGACCTTTTGCTTGTAAGGTGAATGCGCAAACCACTACGCTACCGGGGACACAATGCATGGGAACATATCTTGTTATATAAATTACAAGTACAAATTTAAAGTACTAGTAGTGACATGACATGATACAGGTATATCAAATATTGATATCCTATTCTTAAAACTGCAAATACAAATTGAACATTTTAATACTAGAATAATGAAATCAATCGTTTTTTTCAGTCCACCTACATACTTTTAGCTGTACAAGCTGCACTGTTCAAAATAGATAGACAGATAGATAGATAGATAGATAGATAGATAGATAGATAGACTTTATAGATAGATAGACTTTAGGATCCCAAGCAGTGTAATGCGGTGAT